>OX418223.1:9392380-9560058 GCA_948455865.1 Conomelus anceps | reverse complement strand
TGTTTGATTTTTCGCAATGAAAAATCTTAATTTTGTCGTGTTGAAGGACGTTTATTACTCTATTTTTCCTTGAAATCTGTAATGTTTTCCATGACGAAATACTTGATAACCAATCGAATATCAAACCTAACACTGTATTTCTATTTCTATTATGATTTCTCCCCACTTATACTAGAGGGAGCCTGCAGGTTAATGTGAGTGAAATGCATCCCTCCAGTATGTGAGTAAAACCTATGATTTAAATAGAATACAGTGTCAGTTTATGAAGTGAGCAATACATTCTTTTTGGGAAAGATTTCATAGAAATAGGTAAACATTTATTGGCGTCTTCCAAGTTTGATAAGGACTTTATCAATGTTTTTAAATGCTCTAGTTTTCAAAACAGAGCTGTTGGTGTAGGCCTCTTTCAAGTGAATAGGCTGTCAAAATTATCGGGAATATAAAAGAGTCTATATAGCAGAATACAAGCATTGACTAGATTGAGGAAAAAGGATTGATGAAGCGATAAAAACTGTTTCGCCTCAATGAAAACACAAAATTTCACTTCTAATGGAAAAAATCAGCGCCGTTATTTTCGTTATCAAAGATCGTTGAAAGGGAATGGAATGCAAATTGGACGCTCCACTACTCTTGCATCTTGCATCGTGCCTTTTCCTGTAGCCTCTTCCTCTTGCCTCCTCCTTTTGCCTCTTTGCATCCTGTCTCATGCCTCTCTCTTGCCTCTTCCTTTTGCCTATTCTCTTCCTCTTGCCTCTTCTCTTTCCTTTTCCTCTTGCCTCTTCCTCCTGACTCCTCCTCTTGTCTCTTTGCATCCTGTCGCATGCCTCTCTCTTGCCTCTTGCCTCTCTCTAACCTTTTTGCGTCTTGCCTCATGCCATTTTCCTCTTGCCTCTTGCCTCTCTGCCACTACTTGTGAATGTAATTGCTTTAAAAACATCTCTATGCGAGCAGAAGCGCCACTGTGTAGCGTGACAGAAAGCCAGATTGTCATTACAGATTAAAAACAGAAAATGGCAGAAAGCCTCGAAATAAAAAGTTGCCAGAAAGGAGGAACCAGATGGAAAAGAAATAATGGAGTTCTTCTGTCGTGTTACTGTCAAAATTATGATCAGTAAAATGTCGATAAGTGTATTGAGTTGATAACGGCTCGCTTTATAATTCATTTTCTGAGATGACGAATCACTGCGGTCTATTTTAACGATTCACCTGACACAATTCTTCGGGATTTCTGTTACTTTTGCAGTAGAGAAAGATGGAAACATCTTTAGTTGATTATTTTTAAGGGTCTTGTAGCAAGTGTTGCGAAGTTTATTTATTTAATTACAATTTTGGGGGAGATTGGACACAATTCAATGTTTCTCGTGGGCTGGATCAGGTTTTTAACCAATACTGAATCAGATTGTTGACTCATCATATACTGATGGCATATTTTAGGGGGTAAAAAACTTTAAAATACACGGATTAGCGGTTTTTCAGTTTTAGGATTCAGTCTAGAAACTCAACTTGAGTCTTTACTTCAGTCATCTCTCCTAAAGATTCCAATAAAATATTTAAAAAATATCACAAAATGTTGTTGAACAGATTTTTGGTCAACGTTGCGAAGTTTATTTATTTAATTTAATTACAATTTTGGGGGAGATTGGACACAATTCAATGATTCTCGTGGGCTGGATCAGGTTTTTAACCAATACTGAATCAGATTGTTGACTCATCATATACTGATGGCGTGTTTTAGGGGACACAGGGTAAAAAACTCTAAAATATACGTATTAGCGGTTTTTCAGTTTTAGGATTCAGTCTAGAAAGTCTTTACTTCAGTCATCTCTCATGAAGAATCCCATAATAGTAGTTTATGCAACGATTTTATTTTGACCCTTATTAAGGCACGAGTTAGATGTAAGTTATAACACGAGCGAATGCGAGTGTTATAAATATCTCACGAGTGCTTTAATGCCCAAATAAAATCGTTGCATACACTATTTTATCTACGACCACTAGTATACATTTAATTAAAACAATTTCATTTTACCTGTGACTGTCAGAGATACCTAACCTCTCATCTCAAATACGAGAAGTTATAGTAGATTGATAGGTTAAAGCAGCTGGAGTAGCAGTCTGATCAAATCAGCTGATAGTTTTACAATATTGAATTACAATATTGATTCCATCAAAAATGCTTCTGATTGGTTCAAAACCCGTGTTATAATGTAGAACCTGTACTATAATGAAGTCTTTATGCAACGGGTTTAAAAAAGCATTTCGAAAAGACAGCTGTTTTGGCATCAATTGTGAAACTGTAATGTATACATTATGACATGGTCGTAGATAAAATATAAAAAAATATTACTAAGTTAAATGTTGTTGACCAGATTTAAAAATGATTTTTAACTGTTTTTTTCACCTGCAATGAATAATAATCACATAAGAAGGAAAGGTTTTGCTCATTCACACTACAAGGTAAATGGTAGGCTAAATAGTTGTTTGTGGAATGATATTTCTTGAAGATGAAGATAATTTAAAGAAACTTTCACTATTTAAATTGAAGTTTCAGTTTCAAACTATCCGTCTATCATTTCTATTAATTGAAGAAAATTGAGAAATAGAGTATAGAAGTTATCTATTTAATATACTTTTATTAAAGTTCAAATTGAAATAGAAGAATATAGAAGCAAATTAAGATGTAAAAAACATAATTATGTAAAGCATGCTCCAAGCAGAAGGATAAGTATCATTAGATGATAAAAAGTTCCTAAAAAATTTAAACTGAGAAAATTAGGCTGAAAAATGATTGAAGGAGGTTAAGCTTTATTTTATTATTGCGGGTGATGCTCACGTGAGTCTGGAGACTTGTTCGTTTGTAATGAGGTGAAGGTGAATGATGAGAAACATCCAAGGCTGAATGAGATTCGAACCCAAGGCTGCAGGAAACGAATGCATATTTAGAGTTAGTATTATCTAATCACAGACAAGAGGTACAACCAACTGCGCTACCAGAGCCACCCAAAGTTTACATAATAAATTATCATTATTATTCAGAGAGATACAAAATTTAAATGAAAGCATTCTATGTTTCCATATTTTGAGCAAACAATATGCTTTTTAGTAGAATATAAATATTTAACATAATATAAAAAATATAATCAGTTCTAAATACGTGACTCTTGATTTATTTGATAATATCCAATTTTCACATTCTTGTGAATAGGTTTGGGAGTTAGGAAGGACCTTGAGTTCTAACACTTCCCGGTGGTTCGGAACCCACCTAAAACTGTAGGTCCAACTCATCAATCACCATCATCCAACTCATCACCCACGCACAGGTCTCAGACCTTTGAGGGCTTCATCCTAAAAAAAACAACTCCGCTGTCAATAGTTAATCGATTAATCAATTTTCGAGAACTCACATTTTCACATTCAGCTTGGTCACTAATTCTATTCATAATATTCCACCCTTGGTTCATTCGAATTCTTGTTACCTTGATTGAGCGAATGGTTATAAAGATGGTGTCCACAGATAAAACTGTCAAATCTCGAATAGCACCAATCAAAGTGATTAACGAAGCTCTCTTCTATCCAAATGAGAGTGATATTTTTCCCCAATTCCCCACGGACTGCAACAAGTGTCTTTCTCTTCAAAAGCCTTGTGATAATCAACCCCCCCCCCCCCTCTACATCCTCTAATCTCCCGCACACTATTAGAGAGACACTTCAGTTTACAACTTAACGAATTCATTATTGAGATAATTAATCTTCAGTTCTTGACAGAAATCACTTACGCCATAATTACTTCGAATGTATTGTTTTGGACAACGTTGAAGCACATTTGGGAATTAGAGTTTTAGGGTTCACTTGAACAATTAAAGCTCATCAATAAAAGGAAGTTTCCTACGATAAGTTCTTCCAAGATGGAAGTGGTGATTTTCATTTTGTATCCGTAGGATATCTTCTATTTGTTTCTGAAATTGGTGGGATCTGGGAATGAATCAATATAGTCATTTGAATATTATCGATGAATAGGCTTAAACGATTTTTAATCGAATTTAAATCAATTAAATTAAAATGTGGTACTTGAAAAAATGTCAACTTGACTGTGATTCAAGACTTGTATGGAGCTTTGGCTTTCTCACTTTAAATATTTCTTTAGTTTTATTCAGAGTTTGTTTGTTATTTATGCAACAATATTTTTAATGTCAGTGCCCATTTGAAGAAAAAAATTGATACGTATTTATTTTTACCAACTCAGCTCCCCCTAATGTTCAATATGCTAAAACATTCTCGTGAAATACTCAAAGGTTCTTTAAACAGTCTTAGAGCGATCTATATTCATGTTATATTTGTGTATTCAGTTATATTTATTATTGTAGTGATGCAGTTGTATAGCAAAAGTCTATAGTAGACCGCTTATGAAAATAAGTGTCTCAGTCTGAATAGGCTTTTAAAAGCTGTAGATCTGAAATATTAAAAAACTTCTACTACGTACCTTATAATACTTAAATGGTCTCATTCAGCTGAAAATGCAATGCAGAAGTCTGCATTGATAGAATGTATAACTCTAACTCCATACGAATTGCATGCTTCGTGGTCACATGATAAAAAGTAATTCAGTTTCTTACTGAAAATAATGTAATGTAAATAACTGTAAATAACCTGTATGCAGTGGCAGTGGATTCTTCCATAAATGGCTTTATCTTCGCTAAAAACAAAAATAATAATAATAATAATAGAGTATTTGAACAATTCTGAGATCAAATTAATGTCTGAGAGAATAAAGTTGAAGCAATGACGATAACATTCAAATGAGTTGAAAGCTTCGTTTAAGTTATTAACTTTTCATGTGAAATTTAACGACTTGCAGTCAAATATTTGTTAAGAATAAGTATAATAACTCACTTAATCTGGCCGAGCGCTTTCGAATCTATGAGATCCATCTTCAGAGGCGTGGGTTCCTAGATCATCATGTCAGTTTTTTGGTTAGAAGTGTTGTGGTTTTTGTAAAATGTGATCAAAAAGTTTGTGAGATTTAAAATTTAGTTGTTCATTGAGAATGTTTTGTTTATTGTGTGTGGTGTGTTTGTATATTTCAAATTGTTCCAAGGTGTTGAGTTCGTGTCCTTTAGATTTTATATGTAGAATGTGTAGGTTGGTACTGATGTCAGTAAAAGTGTGTCCAGTTTGAATGATATGGTCGGCAAAATTCGATTCAGCTTTTGATGTCAGGGCTTGAAAATGTTCCTTGTAACGTTGTTTGAATGTGCGGCCTGTTTGTCCTATGTAGAATTTGTTACAATCAGAGCAGTTCAGTTTGTAGATCCCTGGGAGATCGTATTTGTTTGTGTTCAGTGTGGTTTTGAGTGTAAGTGCATTTTTTATTTCGTTTTTTGTTCTGAATGAGATGGTGTGGCCGGCTTTTTTGAAGATTTTTGCTAGTCTGTTTGATTGTGGATTAATGTATGTCATTGTGATGTATTTTTTGTCAGTGGTGTTGGTGTTTTGTTTTTTTTTTCTTATTTTATGATTGAGTTTGTCAATTAGGTCGTGTTTGTAGCCGTTTTCTTGTGCTAGGTATTTTATTGTATTTAGTTCAGTGTGGTAATTGTCGGTGGATAGCGGTGTGTTGTTGAGTCTGTGTAGCATTGACCTGAATGCTGAGTGTTTGTTTTGTGGTGGATGATTGGAGGTGCTGTGTATTAGGGTATCTGTCATTGTTGGTTTTCTTTAGATGTTGAAGCTGTGTTGTTGGTTTGTGTTCTTTGTAATTGAGAGGTCTAGGAAGTTTATTGAATTGTTTTGCTCATATTCAGCTGTGTATTGAATGTTCTTATGTATTTTGTTTATGTATGATCGAAGTTGTTCACATTGTCTTTTGTTTCCTCTGTGTAGCAATAGGACATCA
The DNA here is from genome assembly GCA_948455865.1 of Conomelus anceps. Lineage (NCBI taxonomy): Eukaryota > Metazoa > Arthropoda > Insecta > Hemiptera > Delphacidae > Conomelus > Conomelus anceps. The sequence continues at coordinate 9,554,165 of OX418223.1, read as the reverse complement.
TCTACATATCTGTGCCAGTATATTATGTTCTGTGAAAATTTGTTTAAACTTCGTTTAAAAACTAAACTTTAAAAAATTTGTAAACTTCGTTTAAGGTTAAAGTCTATGAATAGATGTGATTTTCACAATCGATAAACGACAAACATTCAAATAACTTTATTTACATGAAATTGTTGATTATTTTAAAGGCTTACTTCAAAGCAGCAGTCATTCCCTGTAACTCTACCTATTTCAAGAATCCTTCGAAGACTTACTTTAAAGCAGTAGTTATTTGCTGCAAATCTACCTACCTCAAGAATTCCACTGAATAAGATAATATCGTCGGCCTTGATTAAATCGAAAAAACTTTATAAGGACACGTCAGTCTGGAATGAAACTTTCTCAAGTTCCCTGCTGTGAAGAGAGGGTTCTGCTTCAAAGTTTGCAACTTTTTTGCTTCCAATTTCCCACAATGCCAACTGAAGTTTTTGCTGGAAAAAATAATGGAAAGTTACATTTTGATGTAAAAAGATGGGCGTTGGAGTTGTCTATTGTTAGATTATGGGAATAATAGAATTCTAAAAAACTGTTCTGAATTTTTATTTATAAGTTTATCAATGGGAATCGACGGTCTTAACGGAACAGAAATGCAATTAATTTCTTCCACAAACTTAAATTTACCTACACAAATGGAATAACTCCTTTCTTGTACAAACAACAAGAAAGCTTTCTTACGTTTCAAGAATAACTAATTTATTATCAAATAGAATAATTTAATAAAAACTAAGCATGCTTCTTGATGTTTATTATTATCTTTTGAATCTGAGGATGTAATAATCACTCACTCTATCAACATAATTTCAAATCCATCACTCTCAAGAAACGCCTAAATGTTATTAAATCTGATACAGAGGCTAAATTGAGCATATTGTAATTACTTGAATTTTGGCAATCTTGAATCAGTGAATCTATGCTCTGGCCTAATTGAATATTATTAAAATGTGCTTATTTAATAGGAAGTTATTCATTCATTGCTTTAAATTTATTAGAAATGTATTTAACCAAAAAAATAACTAAACGTTAGAGCGGTACAATAAATAATTTTATAATAATTATTATGTACGTAAAATGATTTATTTTAAATTCCGTTTAATGCTATGGATTATGGAATTTCAAAAGTAATTATCTTGTTTAAATTAAGCAATCCAATATAAATCTTCCTACGTAGCTCTAGGTTGATATAATATAGGTTGATATAATATTAGAAAATCGTGAGGAATTGCAAACAATAAGTACACTTACATATACTTGCAAAACAAACCAAATAATTGTGTAATTGATAGAATTTAAATTTTTTGAAGCAGAAAATTAAAAAAAGGTCAAAAATTGAAGTACAGCTTCACGTTATCAAATTTGTAGAAATTATCACAAATCAAAGATAAATCCCAGATAATAAGTAGTCAAATACTTGATAATTTGGAAAAATACAAACATACAAATGTGTATGAGAGAAAGTACACGGTGGAAAAAAACTGAAGAGAATGGAAAAACTGAATAGTAGCCTTTAAACAACTCGTGAGATGTAACTTAAACATGACATGATTTCCTAAACATGACACGACTTGCTTCAGGGCAAAATACAATCCTGCATAAGTTACAATATTTTTTCTCCGACAACCGCACCAATAAATTACGTTCAATTTAACTTACTAATGAAACTTCATAACTTGCCCAAAATATAACATAACCTAAAATGCATGATTGTTGTCAACCGTTCCGAATTTGAAATTCAGGGTTTTTGAAATGTTTAAATCAGCTGATGTAACTATTGCATAACATTCATTCCGACACTGTTTTGAAGAAATCCTGAGTTCTGATTGGTCTGAACTCCTTTAATGGCCGCAGTTTTAAAATAGCTTCATTTTAACACTAGTTTGATAAGGCATGAAAAAGTAAGCAGTATTGTCATCACTTCCTAACCTCTTATTTACAACTTACTTTACAACGTAGCCTTAGGTAAAACCTGTTATTGAATGCATGTTGAACTGTGATTCTACAATTGTGCTAATATCCTTTCAGCATGTAATATCATTTCAAATCCACCTAGTATAAAATTAGGGGAACAACAGGCCTCGGTTGTTTACGTCAGAATCCGTTAATACTAGGATATTCAGGGGAGTGGGATTATATTTACTCCCATTCATTTGACTATCTTAATAAGTATAATTCCGGAAGGATTGCCGAAAACAATAAACTTGATTCCACATCTTCTGCGGAGCCTATAAAACTGTCGGCTCAGAGCTGGCATCATATTACTTGCATAAAAGCCTTCTTGAGTTGCACAAAGCTCACGACTCGAGCAGTAAATAGACCTTCACACTGCATTCAGGCGGGGTTTCAACCTCTAATCGATCTAGAGCTCTACTCCTCAGTCCTGTCCTCTTCATAGCCTTTTGTCCTATCCTTTTCGCTCTCATCTTCATTCCTTATCCCTCTTTATGCATCCTTTTTCCTCTTTTGAACATTGAATTTTCTCTTTTGAGAGTCTCTTAATCTCTTTTGCTTCACCTTATCCTTTAATACTGTCCTCAATTTCTCTGGATCTCATCCTCTATCTTACAAGAGACTTGTTCACGACTCTTGTTCTCCAAACTGTACCCTACTTGTATGTGTATGAAGCTACTTTATATGTAAAAAGTGTGATATTAACCAAAATCCTGACGTACACGATCAAAATACAAGAAGGAAGCCGAGGAGATTATCACTTGGTGAGTCACAATAGTAGCTTATTTAAACGAAAACCTAGTTATATTGGTAGGAAACTCTAAAAAAAACCTTCCGCAGGTTTTGAAGAGTCTTGAAAAGATAAAGCGTTCAATAGTGTAAAAGAGTTCCTTCCACATACAAATTAAGCCTCACTTCAACTAATTGATATAGTAATTATGGTAACTAGTGTATAAGATGTGTAATTGTTGATCTGACTTTTCTTATACTCCTTAACTGGAGTCTCCAAGACGTAATCAACAAAACATTTCATATTCTCTTTATTTCTCTTATCAGCTTCTCCTATTTCATTTCTCCTGTTTCTATCATCCAATTCTCATTCTCTTTTGAAAGAGAGTTGAGTGCAAGAGAGGAACTGTGAGTACCACTAGCGCACTTGAAAAGAACAATGAATCACAATCTACTTGAATTTAGCTTGAATCTATCATAGAGTTCTTAGAATGAGTAGTGAATAATATTGTTCTATCACAGTCTGCCTGATAAATCTGATCTTTAGTCTGACCAACGAGAGAGAAGTGAGATTTATTTTTTGGGGAATCCTTGAGAAGAAGAGGGAGGAGGAGGAGGAGGAGGAGGAGGAGGAGGAGGAGGAGGAGGAGGAGGAATAAAGAGGAAGAGGAAGTGAAAGAAAAGGAGGAAAAGAATTAGGAGAAAGAAGAGGGAGTGGAAGAAGAGGAAACTTCTGCTGAAACCTTAATTTGACATATTCCCATTGCATTAATTGGCTCGAAATATAGTAGACATTCAAATAATAAAAGAAAACATTGGCCGATATTCAAAAATGTAGACCACAGTAGTTCGATTCGTGGGCCATAGAGACCTAGAAAATACTGGTTTATACCAGTGAACAGAGAAGGTGGTGCATTGAAGGAAGGCGTTGGCGTTATTCTTGGTGATTAATCCAAGTCATAAAATCGGTGATGTGCTGTTCTTGGGCTGCAAGTCACGAAATGATTACATTTCTCACCTATGAACAGTGGCGTACCGAGGTTTCAAGCGCCCTGGAGCGCAAGTGTCTTACGATGCCCCCCCCCCCCTCCCAAAAAAAAAATCAGTCTCACACAACCACCCGATTGGGCTGATATTAATAAAGTGGTCATTTAATGAATCAGTGGTTTTTTCCCGCCTCTAACTACGCCGTATTTGTCAGAGATGCGAATCTCCGGATGAATGATTTTTCGGCTTTTATCAATTTCCAAACAGCTTGTTTTGGATTTTTTAATTTTTCTATCAATTTATTTGCAGTTATTTTTTTTAGCATTTTGCAAGTCATTCCTATAAACATTTTCTTATATTTCTTAAACGTGAAGTATTTACTTTTGACTCGATCGTTTCGCATTCTGTCTGTTTGTAAGGCATTTATGGCTAAACGCGAGAACCGATTTCTTTTAAATTTGACAAATGTTCCTTTTAGTAATGTATACATACGATTTTTTAAATTGTGTTGAATTTTACCCTTTTGGCCTTCATTATATTAACACATTTTTTGTAAGTAAAAGGTAATTTTCTTTCAAGAACGGTGCGCCCCTCAGAGCCTTGCGCCCTGGAGCGACTGCTCCACTCGCTCCATTATCGGTACGCCACTGCCTATGAACTACCTTAAAGTAACAATTGAAAAATGTACCTGTAGCTTGTAAACCATCTTGAAGTAACAAATGCAAAAGTACTACAAAAGACTACTAGTGAAAATTTTATTTGGAATTGATAATAGAATTCTTGGATTTCTTGTTCCATAACGATCTGCGTTGCTAATATTAACTTATTGTAAATTCATCGACTTGCAGTCAATTTTAATTGTGAATGGCAATGCAATTTGTGATGCATAGGGCAGCAGTATGATTAGCATGCAGTGTGTTAGTATGTGATGTAAGCAGTTGTAATTATTTACTCACGTTTAAAATTGACTGGAAGTCGTTAAATTTACAATAATAAGTTAATGGTAATAGAAGTTATCACTGCTGTTCAGAAGTTTATGATGAATAATTGAATTTTTCATTTTAATTCAGTGTAGAATGAAAAATATTGGTACAAAAGGGTATTAGTCGTGTATAACGTGTTTCTAAACTAAAAAGGTTCATGATTAATAATTGAATTTTTCATTTGTATTAATTCGGTGAGGAACAGAAAATGTTAACTATATAAAAGATAATCATAAAAAAGCATCGGTCGTCTATAAATAGTATTATTTATATTTTATTATAATATCTTCTACATTTTCATTCTTTTATATAATTATTTTCATTTAAATTATGGAGTTAAGTAACCATCTTGTCGTGGACTGTGGACAGGCCAACTTTCAAATCCTTCTTGGATTTTTGTTCCATAACGAACAACATTGAAAATAACTTTTTATTGTAAATTCAACGACTTGCATTCAATTTTAATTATTGTGAATAAATAATATTTCTACTCACTTTTGGCCAAACGTTTTCAAGCCATGTTCAAGGGCCTACTAGATCGGCGTTACTGTTTTTTGGTTAGAAGAATTGTGGTTTTTTGTATAATGTGATTAAAACGTTTGTGTGATTTTTGTTTTGAGGATGAAGCCCACATAGGTCTGAGACCTGTGCGTGGGTAATGAGTTGCATGATGGTGATTTATGAGTTGGACCTACAGTTTTAGGTGGGTTCCGAACCACCGGGAAGTGATTTTCAGCAGAGAACAGTGTCTTTTGAAATTTAATTGTTCATTGAAAATTTTTTGGTCTTGGAACAATATGAAATTCACAAACACACCACACACAATAAACAAAACATCCTCAATTATCAATTAAATTTTAAATTACACAATCCTTTTGATCGCATTTTGCAAAAACCACAATTGTTCTAACCTAAAAACAGAAACGCCGAGAAATTTTGAAGATTAGTCCATTACTCGAAAACGTTTGGCCAAAAGTGAGTACAAATATTATTTATTCACAATTAAAATTGACTGCAGTCGTTGAATTTATAATAAAAAGTTAATTTTAACTGCTGTTAACATTGTTGTTGGTCCTGGGTTGAATTCCCGTTTGGACTTGCAATGTTGTTAAAATTCAACTTTGTACTATTTCATTTTTCTCTCATAAATTGTTTAGTGTAGGGAGGGTGACCAATTACCTGGACCCTAAAGTCCCTAACTTTGTTTATATATTTGCCCGGCGCCAACCAACCTATTTTAGATTGATAAAATAAATTAATATTGATAAAGGAGTTGTATGTACCCTTTACTCGCGAAATTTTCTATCGCTATGTACACTTAAATATAAAAATGATACTACTATTAATAAAACAATCTTAACTAAGTCTCAATTACTGGCAACGACCTGTGTCAGCAATCAACACTATCAGTTATGAAAACTTATTTGTATTTGACTGGGGGGCAGCTAGCTAAGCTCAGAACCACCCTTATCCAATCTAATACAAATCAGCCAACACACTGTCACACACAAAGAAATATCAAATAAATAAATAATAATACTAAATAAGTGAAATGAACTCAGGGACGTGAGTAGGGCAGAGTTTAAGTAATATAGCAAAAGGTAGTTTCACTTTAAGTTTATTTTACAATAATTGTTAATCAAAAAATAAATCAAATCTTTAGAATATTTATAAAATGAAATGAACTCTTTTTCCTTATTTAACTTTACAAAATCAAAATAATATATTATTGAATATGTACAATGAAATTATTTAACCAAGTTTCAAACAAACACTAATAAATATTACAGAATTTTATATAGCTGCAAATAATGAATTAATGAGGAGCCTTACAAAACCAATTAGGTGTTTGTGTAAGGTAAGAGAAATTATAATTTTTATAAACTTGAAAAGTGTATGTAAAATCGTAAAAAGAATTCAGGAAGAAAAAGAACTTGAAACAAGAAGTATTAAATTTGAAAGTTGTGTCTACAAAATATGTATGCAAAAGAAAATGCTACTTATTCAAAATAGGCTATTTAGGCTGTTGAGGTGAGATTGGCTAATTATAAAAATTAATTTGCTATAAAATTTCAGGGACCTTTTCCTACAAGATAGCAATGAGTATTGCCAGTCAATTCCCTCTAGGATATTGAATCTGACCTCAAATACTGTAGAACAAAGTTACCTCTCGCACAGTGTCCTCCTCCCACGTCTTCACAAGCAAAAAGAGATCCAGACTCCAGGGCTCACTACCCTTTTATACTGTTCAGCCACCTCCACTCACCACCTCATCGCCCCTTGCCTTCGCCTATAGCCTAACTGTTCTTGTAGCTTACAAAGATTCAGCTAGGATAGAATTTACTTTAAAGTGTATTAATTTACTTTTACTGTTGAAATTGTGTTTCTTGTGTATGTGTAGTGAAGTGATTTATACAATATTTGAAATTTGACTCCTCATATAATAAAAGCATAATGGCCAATAATAATCAAAAACAGTTCATAAGAGTTCCAATATTGCAATTAGCTACAATTTAGCATTTGATTTTATATACAAACAATATTCATCAATTTCTAATAATTAAAAATTCCTCAATGGTTCTGATTACAGTTCACATTTAAATCATCTATCTGTCATTGACAATAATATTTCATAAAGCATACTTCAGAGCATATTAATTTCAGACCAAGTACATACACGAATTACATTTAAGGTGAATATTATCACACATGAATTACATTTAAGGTGAATATTATCACACATGAATTACATTTAAGGTGAATATTATCACACATACATCAAATCAATAGTTAAAGCAGTGACAATACAATATTCAATTAAACTTGCAAGCAATACAGACAATGAATAACAAATAACAATCAAAGCAATAATCTATGAAAATAATAGCATTATCTGTTGTTTTCAGGATCCTGTAAAATCTACAAATTATTTCTATGAAAAATATATGGTAATAAATTATAACAGAGTAACAAAATTATAGCGAGGTGATACCTGAGTTATTTACTATTACTGTATTTAATTGATAAAAGCTCTATAAGCTATCATAAATTTCTCTAATTTTCAAAATTATCAATGAAGTACTCTAATAAATGATATAGTCGTTTACTTAGTCTATTTAAGGACATGATCATGCCTTTATTTTTTATTTAATATCAGTTCTTCACATTCTATTATTTCTTCAAAACTTAATTTTTCGACCACGTGGTTAGGCCTGTTTCTCTTATATCTATATATCTACTCCATGCTACAAATGTGCAGTGCAATAAGCTATATATATAGATTATTGTTAGTTCTAGCTAGCATGCTGTTATAATGTTGGGTTTTTCCATGCATTGTTAGCTTTCTGCACAGGCAAATAATCCTTTTTAGCTTCCAGCTCTCTTGTTTATCATCACTCCTACTAAATAAAATGTCTTTCTTGAGAGTGTGAAAACGTTTGGCTACCTCTTTTCCTCGTTTCAAGCATTCAATAATGTTCTTACAGGCTGTATCATTCTGTTGAAATTCTTTAATTTTCTTCAATTTCTTTCTTAGCTCTGTGTCTTCAATATTTACCTGATAAACTTCATATGCTCGGTCTTCTAACATTTGTTCTGCTATCTCTGCATTTCCTCTAGATAGACAGTCTGCTACTTTATTTTCTGTTCCTTTAATATATTCCCACTGGATGTTATAGGGAGCTAACAACAATGACCAACGTGTTAGTCTACCTGTAGGTAATTTGCAGGATTTGAGAAAAGTAATTGCTCTGTGATCAGTTCTCACAATCAATTCGTTACCTAATATGTATTCCCTAAACTTTTGGCATGAATATAACACCGAATAAAGTTCTTTTTCTGTGGTACTATAATTAATTTGTTCTTTACTCAATGTTTTACTGGCAAAGCTAATAACGACTTCCTCACCCTCTGCATTGATCTGCGATAACACACCTCCTACAGCGTACCCACTAGCATCACATGAGATGATGAATTTGGACTTGAAATCTGGATGACTTAACATGACACTATCTAGAAACTTTCCTTTTATTTTCTGAAATGCTTCATCCTCCTCCTTTCCCCACCTCCATTTATTTTTGCTACTTAGATTGTTCTTGAAAGCGACTGTAGCTTCAGCATAATTTCTTTGAAAACGACGGTAAAAATTGCAGAGTCCAAGCCATGATTGTAACTCTTTTTTATTATTTGGCGTTTTAAAAGTGACAATTTTCTCCACTCTCTCCTCGTTCATTTTAATTCCTTCTTTTGAAATTATATGCCCAAGGAATGGAACCTGTTTCTTCAATATTTTTGATTTTTCCAAATTAATTGTCATGCCCGCTTCTTTCAATTTCGTAAACACTTTGTCTAGAATTTCGAGATGTTCTTCGTAGGTTTCTGTTATCATTAGCAGGTCATCCACGTAAATAACTACTTTGTCGGAGAATTCGTCTCCTAAAACAAAGTGCATAGCTCTGACAAGCGCAGCTGTTGACACGCTTAAACCGAAGGGGACCCTTTCAAAACAATAGACTTGTCCATCAAAGCGAAAAGCGGTCAGTTTCATCGACTCTTCCGTTAGCTTTACCTGCCAAAACGAACTTTTTAAATCTATGCTACTGAAGTATTGTCTGTTGTGAAATCGTTGCAAAATGTTATCTATAGTGTGTGGGGTCGCATGGTCTTTTATCAACGAGTTATTAATTTGACGGGAATCTAAACATATTCTCAGCGATGCATCTTTCTTCTCCACAATCACAAGAGGATTAATAAACTGCGATTTACACTCTCTTATAACATTTTGTTCTTTCATTTTTTCTATCTCCTCTTTGACAGCTTTTCTCTTTGCTTGTGGAACTGAATATGCCTTACAAACAAACGGTTCTTTCGTCTTCAACTTGAGACCATATTCAAAGTTTTTTATGCAACCTAACTCTTCTCTGAATAGTGTTCGATGATTTTCTAATAATTGAAACAGGGGCTTAGAGTCAATCTCGGGATGATTTGCTTCTACCTGCTGGGCCAACTCTTCCGTGAAATTTCTCCATCTCTCTTCATCACGTTCACCTATTCCAAGTTGACAGCTGGCAACTAACTTTCTCTCTTCGCTATTCAACCCCTCCATTTTCACGTTCACCCATTCATTTTCTAAATACAATTGTATCACTCCTTCTTCTAATTTTATTACCCCACGGTATGCTCTCAGCATATCCATACCTATTATAATGTCTATATTTAGTGTTTCTACTACTAGAAAAGTTATCGGCATTAGTCTATTATGTGCATAAATATCGATCATAACTTGCTTAATTATGCGTTTTGCACGTACTCCAGTTACACCATATATACTAAGACCACAAGCTGGCAGGTGTCTCACTTTTCCTATTTCTTTCTCTATCTCTTCTAGTTTATTTTTTGTTATCACTGATACCGCAGCTCCTGTGTCAATTAAGACTTTCATCTCCTTACTTCCTATTTTCACATTCATCATTAATGCTCTATACATGTCATCGGCCGTTTCATTCTTAGGTATATCTTCTTCTAATAACTCTTCTTCTATATCTGTGCTATTTCTAATACCTACACTATTTACACCTATTCTAGTATTTACATGTGAAGAATATAATTTCTGATTGTCATTCTTATGCCCTAAATATTTCTTCTCACACAGTGATCGGGCCTCACCCTGTGTATTATCTAGTTTTTTGACTTATCCTGCTGTTCTTTTGTTTTCCTTTCTTCAGTTTGGTTTCTCTGTTGTCGCTCTTGATTTTGTGCTTGGTTTTCATCTCTTTTCCAGTAATTATTTGATGAGCTATTATTTTGATGCCAGTTATTATTTTGCGATGAATTCCAGTTTCCACCCTGCCTGTAACCTCCTCTTCTATTTTGATTTGAGTAGTTACCCTGGGAATTATAATTATTATGTCTCAACTGTTGTTGACCTGAATTATCTTCCTGTGCTTTCCGTTTCATCTGTGGGCTTCTCTTCTCTTCTCTATGTGCGGTAGTGCTCTTCTCTTTCTGCTCTCTCTTCTCTTTCAAGTCACTCTTATCAAAGTCAATATTTTGATCGGTCCATTCTTCTAATAATCTCTCCATTTCTTCTACCGTTTTCACATTCCTATTGAACCGTGCCGTTTCCAGTCCAACTCCATAATGCTTTACTATTCTGATAATGATTTCTTCATCAGTGAGAGCTATGTCTACTTGCTCCCCGCTATCAAAAAAACTAAAATTAAAATGCATCATATTTTTGTACTATTTTTGTACCTTTTTGTACCACCAAAAGAAAATTTTGTACCACCTCCCTACCTGAGATAATAGTAACTCTAAGGTCGGGGAGCAAGTGGACACTCTCTCCCCGCATATGTCATATGCAATAAGTGAATACACCATATTTTTGTACTATTTTTGTACCTTTTTGTACCACCAAAATAAAATTTTGTACCACCTCCCTAACTGAGATAATATCAACTCTAAGGTCGGGGAGCAAGGGGACACTCTTTCACCAAATGTTATATGCAAGATTTGAATACACCATATTTTTGTAATATTTTTGTACCTTTTTGTACCACCAAAATAAAATTTTGTACCACCTCCCTACCTGAGATAATAGTAACTCCAAGGTCGGGGAGCAAGTGGACACTCTCTCCCCGCATATGTCATATGCAATAAGTGAATACACCATATTTTTGTACTATTTTTGTACCTTTTTGTACCACCAAAAGAAAATTTTGTACCACCTCCCTAACTGAGATAATATCAACTCTAAGGTCGGGGAGCAAGTGGACACTTTTTCCCCACATGTTATATGCAAGATTTGAATACACCATATTTTTGTACCTTTTTGTACCACCAAAAAAAAATTTTGTACCACCTCCCTACCTGAGATAATAGTAACTCCAAGGTCGGGGAGCAAGTGGACACTTTTTCCCCACATGTTATATGCAAGATTTGAATACACCATATTTCTGTACTATTTTTGTACCTTTTTGTACCACCAAAAGAAAATTTTGTACCACCTCCCTACCTGAGATAATATCAACTCTAAGGTCGGGGAGCAAGTGGACACTTTTTCCCCAAATGTTACATGCAAGATTTGAATACACCATATTTTTGTACTATTTTTGTACCTTTTTGTACCACCAAAATAAAATTTTGTACCACCTCCCTACCTGAGATAATAGTAACTCTAAGGTCGGGGAGCAAGTGGACACTCTCTCCCCGCATATGTCATATGCAATAAGTGAATACACCATATTTTTGTACTATTTTTGTACCTTTTTGTACCACCAAAAGAAAATTTTGTACCACCTCCCTAAAGGAGATAATAGCAACTTAAAGGTCGGGGAGCAAGTGGACACTCTCTCCCCACTTATTCCATATGCAAGATTTGAATACATCATATGTCATCTGCATGATGTATTTTTTGAAAAATATCCATACAAGCCCAGTTTCAACTAATACAAATTCAAGCCTATCATATTATCTCAGCAGGTCCTAAATTTCAGCTCATTACCCTTTTTTGTTCAGGTTTTATTGGGGTGAATTACTGTGTATTTGCAGTATGCAATATTTCAAAATATTACTAATAATTTAAATACTACTAATAATTCTAAAGATCTCCACAATGAAGGACATTGAAAAAAATATCAAATAGCTTATGGAAATCGATGTCCACTACTGCACAAGAATATTCAGTCAACACCAGGAATCAAACAATGGATCTTCTAATTGCCAGTCTACAGAATTATTGGTGGTATTAAACAGAATTCGAAATTGATAATGATGTTTGAAATTGGCAGTTTAACAAATGCAACTTACTGTATTATAATGCTAACCAGCATTTAAATGATAAATACCATTCAATTTTGTTGAATGAATGGTAGTTATCATTGAGAAGTAAAGTGCCTAGTGAAATATATTTATTCTAAATGAAAGATTCTTTGAATAAATAATTACATTGCAATATACAGAACTGTAAAAATGATTGTTTATTGTTCCACAAATAATGTAGAGAAATAATTATAATTATTCTAAGCGAAAATTACAATAATACCAGTCAAATGTGGACTTTATTCATTGAGTTAAATAAAAAGTATCTAGCATTAATTACCTAACATCATCATTACAATATAAATTCTCCTAAAATAATATTCTATGAAATATCTTTTCTAAGGCTAATCTTATGAAAATTCACAAGTTGAAAAAGAGCAGTCAGAAAATATCATTATTTCTTCTTATAAAATAGTTTTTTAAAAAATACTACCTATTCAATAACTTCTTCATTTTATCAAACAGAAACTGCCCATTTTTCATTCAAGCATTCATGCTATATTCATAATGTTGTCACACATCTTAGCATCTTTTTCCTCAAAAATGTCTTTAACAAATCGATTAATAAAATATAAGTAAACACACAATTGAAATATCTGACATGAAACAAGATTACAGGTTTGCAAATTTTAAAATCCAAATAACATGAAATAATAGTTTATTGGTTGAATGCAAGTGAGGGCAGACAAATGATCTTATTGACAATTACCTGGATCAAGTGTCTGTAAAAAAATCATTACAAAAATAGAGAACAGATTTAAAAATCCCTTTACATTTAAAAAGGAATCAGACAAATATAAAATAATTATGTGTTTAATATAAGTTCTCATTCAATATTGTTTGTTAATTAATAAAATTATACTTGAATTTGATGTAGTCAGGGGCGCACCCAGACTTTTGGTTTGGGGGGGCTTACCCGTCCTACCAGGGAAAATTTTGTTAGGGGGATTTTGTAAATTGGGATTTTCAGACGACGTTTTGCAAGATTGCGCCCGATAAAGTTTATTGAGGGGGCGGGGATTCATTACTTGACTTTTTAAAGAGTATTAGTATTAGAGTAGCTATGGGGAAACAAAATGTGTTCATCATGAGTATTTTTTGTACAGTGTTTCAGGAGTTCAAAATGATTCTGCCAGACTGCTTAAGCAACTTCTCATGAGGGTAAAAAACTTAGAATCAATGTAGGTCCGGAACGCTTTGTTACAGAAATAAAGAGGGCGATAGATTACAGCTATTCCAGCATCCATTCAGAAATGACCAAGGTCTTCATATAGATGGTGTGAATTAAATTGAAACAATGTAAAAAATTATCTGAAACATGCTACATCTACTATTATAAATTTTTATGTCTACACCATTCTGAGACTTTTGCGTTGTTATTTTACTGTCGGCCTAGTGGTTAACCAATTCAATTGCCAATGAACCAAAAAGTTTGTTCAATTTCTCCTTCAAAACTTGCCAAATCATTTTTTGAAATGAGATATGAATGTACTCAATAGTCAAGAACGGTCCCAAAGTTTATAGAGTTTTATTGAATCAAAGCATACTGATTTTGCACATATGCTTTCCACTTGCTATTCTTCTGTCTTTTTATCAAATTTAAATTATGGTGTTGTTAGTTCTGGGTGCTTTATTCACAATTAATAGCCAAGCTCATACATTTCAATATTAAAAATGCCTTCTTTTGGCCTTTTTTGTGTATTTCACAGGATTACTCACGGTAGTATAATCACGGTAGTTAATGTTTCATTTGGGTTTTCAGTTCATTTCTCATAAAATGTATTAAATTTTCCACCTAAATAAGCGCTCTAGAAGCCTAGAGTTTTCGGAATGAGTACTAATTTATTGATCTCTTATTGAAAAAGATATAGCTTCACTATTCTGCTATATTATTATTTCTGTATTGAAGCGTTTTCGAAGGAATAAGCTTATGCAATCTTATTGAAATTTTTTCGCAAAAACCTGTAAACCGTTTTTAGGAAATTGTTAGCCGCGAGCCGTAACAGGTACCGTACCTGTTCAGTCACATAAGGCAAGCTGCCACCAAATGGATCAGCCACCAAATAAAAGGGTTCTTAGCTATAAAATCACTTGCCGATGATTCGGAACTCACCAAAAACTGTGGGCCCACGCACAGGTCTCAGAATTATCTCGGCTCCACCTTCCGAAAGGAATTACATTATTACCATTAAATGTATTACAGGTTTATGAGGTTCTAGAGACTGGAGGTCCTGTACTTATTGGTTAAATGAATGCCATATTGATATGAGTGAAACGAATTATTTTTATTATCTTTACCCAGCCACCTAGTCAAATTTAATTCTGCAAGGCTACAAACTCTATTTCCACCTATGGTAGTCACTCATAGTATTCCTGTTAATAGTACAACGATATTGTTAATTGTCATCCGATTTAAACAAGTTTTAAATGTACAGCCTAGAGTCCATATTACACAGTCAATTCGCTTAAAAATTATCAACATTTTGATAAGGATTTCAGGACCTGAGGGCAAGGCTTGAGCCCCAAAACCCCCCATGTCAAGCCACTTGTTATGAACATTATTCTACTTGAAAAGTGTGAATAAATGACATGTACCAACACTGCAGCCTGCAGCACATACTCTCTATATAGTAAATTTTCTTGAAAATTATTAACAATTTTTTAAGGAGCTCGGGTTCTTGGGTGGGGGGGGGCTTAAGCCCCCTAAGCCCCCCCCTGGGTGCGCCACTGGATGTAGTGAAGCTATCCCATCTTTGGTCAAGCCATGTATGCTATGAAAACATGCTATGTGAACTATGCTATGAAAATTAAAAAGTATAAATTTCATGTAATGATGTAGCCTATGGTATTGAAAGAAGTTGATCTATTATTAAATCAGATGACTTTCAATACCATAAGACATAAGATGAAGACGGAGAGAAAATCAGTTGAGAGATGATTGTGATAGAATTATTGTAACAGAATTGGAGTTCTTAGAATAAAAAGTGTTTCTGTGGGTATTCAAATTTGGTTTGTGTTATTATCAATTGAAGTTAAAACACAAACACAACAATTGAGGCAATTTGGATTTGAGATAACAAAGAACTAAAACAACTGAACATTTTTCCCTTCCCTCATACCAAGAATCTTCAAATAAGTGAACTTATTTTAAAATATTACAAACATCACAGTTTGATACGAATTAATAACAGGGGAAATAACAAAAAATTGACAAATTAACTCAACATTAACATGATGTTTATAATAATACCAAAAAATTTCGTGAATCGTGTATATTTTCAATGAATTAAATTTTATTCACTTATTAATCAAATATAAAAGTCGAATATAAATGAACCACTCAACATTGGCCAAACTTTTCAAGAATACATCAAAATCATTGACAGACAAAAATGCAATACTAATGATAATAAGAATCATATAAATTATATTATACACAACTAAGATTTACAAAGGAAAGTTCAGATTGGGAACTAGATTGTTAAAATATTATTCAACTGCATAAAAATAGAAATTGTGATTTAATTAAGCTAGAATAGGACAATTATTATCATGTCTATTCATTTTCTGACATACATTTGATCCAGAAATTTTTAGTGTCTGAATATTTTAATTGATTGTTATATTAATTGATTAGGGGAGTCCTCCCAGAGGATAATTAGTGTAGGTACCGTAGAGTACCTAGTTTATTCCAAATGGATTCTCAACTACAATAAATTCTATTTTAATCATTACTTTTGTTCCAACTTTGGATAAAGTATCAAGTTCCCACTATGAACAGATATTTGGCTATTTCATTCCTGAAGAGGAATCACTTAACGTAATTTACAACTTACATTCTAACTAGGGTATCATTTATATTATATCTGTCGGAAATATGACATACACATAGCTCAGGGTGTAAAAAGCAGGCTTCCTGAAAATCTTATTCAATGTGATGATATAAATTATTACCTATATTATTGATTGAAGTTAAAACACAAACACAACAATTAAGGCAAAAAATAGTTTGGATTTGAGATAACAAAGCACTAAACTTCTCAAGAATACATCAAAATCATTGACAGACAAAAATTCAATATTAATAATAATAAGAATCATATTAATTATATTATACACAAATAAGATATTCACCAATGAATAAATATCCTCTAAATATAGAACAATCATTTTCTCTGTACATTAGAAAATAAATATGGAGCTGTATGAAATATACTCTAAATATACAATATAGAACAATCTGTCCTTTCCTTCATACATTGGAAAATGACACACATTGCTTTGCTATAATATTATTGCAATTGCATAATCAGTAATTGAGATAGTCTTCAGTTTGTATTTTTTTAAATGAACTTATTATATAAAATTGTTGTTTGTAGTTTGCTACAGTAAAGCATCGGTAATCCAAAGTAATTGTTATAATATAATAACATGAGTAGTTTACAGTTTAGATTAGTGATTCGTTTGGATTATTGAAGAGAAATTCATTTAAATGCCTTTCAGGCTTACTACTTATGGTTGGTTGAAATAGAGCCAATTTCTTTTTAGTTCTATATTTTATGTGAATTTGATAAATGTCTACTGTACAATGCTTACATATTTATTTGGTTGTATATATGGTTGTTTTGAGAAATTATAACTACAGTAGTTTTGCTGCACTGTTGTAGTAGGTAATCCTATCATAGATACTTAATAAGGATCATGTTTGTATTGTGGACACCCCTTGATACTGTACATATCAATATGGTAGATATCAATACAGTATGTATTTTTGTTTTGTTGGTGACATTGCACAAAATACAGTGCAGTACAAAACAAGCCATTTGGATTATTGATGTTTCAGAATATTGAAGTTTGGCTTATCAATGCTTTACTGTATCACGATTTGAATCTAAATGGTGTACAAAATTACATGGCATTTAATCTATCATATTAATTAATCATTATTATCATCAATCGCAGTGATTTAAAAAAAAAAAAAATTACTTGATCTCATAATTTCTAATGAATGCGTTATTGA
The DNA here is from genome assembly GCA_948455865.1 of Conomelus anceps. NCBI lineage: Eukaryota > Metazoa > Arthropoda > Insecta > Hemiptera > Delphacidae > Conomelus > Conomelus anceps. Next base: position 9,536,645 of record OX418223.1, on the reverse strand, counting down.
GATCAACTAATCTTGAGATGATCAGAAAGTTAATTGGATTAATATTAAAAAATTTGAATTGAAAAATATGCCAACAATTGCAGTAGAATCGATTCCCTAATCATAACACTCAGTGCCTAAACCCAACTAGTGTCATGATATCGTACAGCGGATTCTACATAATTGCATTATTAGACTAATAATAAATACGAATATGTAAAATTATGAAATATTGTAAAAGTAGCCTACCTTTGTCGAAGAGTCGGAGTATTCTTCCTCTGCGCTGAGAGCTGAGGGTGTTGCCGTTAAGTAGTTGGTTCTCTCACAAGTGTTGAACTAAAACTAGAATTCTGCTGTTCTTTTTCTATAGAAAAATGTTCTATAGAGGCCCCAACATGCAACAATCTCCCAATTTTTCGAACAAACCAGTGCAATATAATAATCAAAATCAAAATCATAATCAAAATTATCAGCCTAATCGTCTGTACAATCAGGGATTCAATAGGCCACAATTTCCTCAACAGCAAGTTGATCAACCAACCCCAATGAGCATCTCAACAAGTAATTCTGGTCCACTTAGAAAAAACCGCCGTTTGTTTCAAATGACAGGACAAAACTTGGATAGTAACTAACAAACAGACTTTGGTTATTCCATATACAAAGAAAATAGCAGTGAAAACGAATTACAAGCTTTTGAAGACTCATCACTACAGAACCAAGCTGAACAAGATCGCATTGAACAAGCTAACAAGACCAATAATTTTTTTGGAGAGGCTTGCCTCGACGAAAATTTCCCATCATGAACCTTCAGGACGAAAAGAACGAATTACAGACCAGAGGTACCCAACCTGTTCTGGCCCATCGCCCCCTAACATAAAATGACAAACTCCCATCACCCCTTCATTTTCTATACCCATCGTTGTACCCATTTCTTATCCAAATTTTACTTGCATACAGTGTTGCCCACAAGGGGGGCTATGACGCAGACTGCGTCATTGAATTTCTTGGGGGTTCCAAAAAGGTTTGGGTGGGGGGGGGGGGTGGGGGTTTGTGGGTGGAGTAAAGTTGATTAAAACCGTGTTAAAATGATGACATTCAAAAATATATTACGAATTCACCAGATAGAATGTCAATTAATGACAATAGATTTGGGAAGATTTAGAAATTAACAGCAATAAACATCAATAGAAATAGTTCTCTAAACTTATAGTATAGTACAAATAGACTTAAACCTCAACATCCAAAGTAAACGTTTCCTGACCATGGCAAATTGTTTGAACATAGTCGACTCATTGTTCAGTAAAAAGTTACAAAAATAGTCTTCCATTGATGGGTTTAGGGGTGGAGAGGGTGAAAATTTCAGTTATTCTTGAATATTTTGTAAACTATCACATTTAGAGCAAAAAATGTTATTATACAGAAATAATTTAAGCAAGATTAAGAACAAAAAGGTCCTCTGCATAATTTGGCTGAAGTCAAATTAAAGCCCAATCTTTGTCCAGAGGCGTGTTTAACTGGTAGAGGAGGTGAAAATATACATTGAAAGTGGGTTCATGCTCTTTGGCTTATATATTTTGAAGAAATTGAATTTTTATGGTGGTGTTCATCATGAAAATTATAGATCTTTATGGTAAGTTAGTGTTCATCATTGAAATCATAGAACTTGAAACTCTACATTCAACAAGGGTGATAACATGGTAAATCTTGCATATGACATACATGGGGAGTATCCACTTGCTCCCCAAACTTACAGTTGCTATATCCTCCTTTAGGGAGGTGGTACAAAACTTTCTTTTGGTGGTACAAAAAGGTACAAAAATATGGTGTATTCACTTATTGCATATGACGTATGCGGGGAGAGAGTGTCCACTTGCTCCCCAACCTTGGAGTTACTATTATCTCAGGTAGGGAGGTGGTACAAAATTTTCTTTTAATGGCACAAAAAGGTACAAAAATAGTAAAAAAATATGGTGTATTCAAATCTTGCATATAACATGTGGGGAAAAAGTGTCCACTTGCTCCCCGACCTTAGAGTTGATATTATCTCAGTAAGGGAAGTGGTACAAAATTTTCTTTTGGTGTTACAAAAAGGTACAAAAATAGTACAAAAATATAGTGTATTCAATTATTGCATATGACATATGCGGGGAGAGAGTGTCCACTTGCTCCCCGACCTTAGAGTTACTATTATCTCAGGTAGGGAGGTGGTACAAAATTTTATTTTGGTGGTACAAAAAGGTACAAAAATAGTACAAAAATATGTTGTATTCAAATCTTGCATATAACATGTGGGGAAAAAGTGTCCACTTGCTCCCCGACCTTAGAGTTGCTATTATCTCAGTTAGGGAGGTGGTACAAAATTTTCTTTTGGTGGTACAAAAAGGTACAAAAATAGTACAAAAATATGGTGTATTCACTTATTGCATATGACATATGCGGGGAGAGAGTGTCCACTTGCTCCCCGACCTTGGAGTTACTATTATCTCAGGTAGGGAGGTGGTACAAAATTTTCTTTTGGTAGTACAAAAAGGTACAAAAATAGTACAAAAATATGGTGTATTCAAATCTTGCATATAACATGTGGGGAAAAAGTGTCCACTTGCTCCCCGACCTTAGAGTTGATATTATCTCAGTTAGGGAGGTGGTACAAAATTTTCTTTTGGTGGTACAAAAAGGTACAAAAATAGTACAAAAATATGGTGTATTCACTTATTGCATATGACATATGCGGGGAGAGAGTGTCCACTTGCTCCCCGACCTTGGAGTTACTATTATCTCAGGTAGGGAGGTGGTACAAAATTTTCTTTTGGTGGTACAAAAAGGTACAAAAATAGTACAAAAATATGGTGTATTCAAATCTTGCATATAACATTTGGGGAAAGAGTGTCCACTTGCTCCCCGACCTTAGAGTTGATATTATCTCAGTTAGGGAGGTGGTACAAAATTTTATTTTGGTGGTACAAAAAGGTACAAAAATAGTACAAAAATATGGTGTATTCACTTATTGCATATGACATATGCGGGGAGAGAGTGTCCACTTGCTCCCCGACCTTAGAGTTACTATTATCTCAGGTAGGGAGGTGGTACAAAATTTTCTTTTGGTGGTACAAAAAGGAACAAAAATAGTACAAAAATATGATGCATTTCAATTTTAGTTTTTTTGATAGCGGGGAGCAAGTGGACATAGCCATCAGTGAGTGCTGGTTGAAGATTTCGGGCAATGAGAACTTGTTTGATAAAATACTCATTAGCATTTAATCTTCTTTCTCTGATAAATTTCCCATTTTTTAATTTCTCTCTCACTCCATCTTGTATCCGATCATTCCAGAATTTAGCGCGAAATCTTTCCTCAAATTCTTCCAATGAGTCTATAGTAGCCTGCACTATCATCCACCATGCAGAGTGTTGGTTCTCAAATGATTTTTCTATAACACTCACTTGATCACTCCAGCTGACCTTTCCACTACGTTTTAAACACTCCTTCAACTTAGTTAGAAACTGAATGGGATTTTCGAGATATTTTTCGAATTTAGGAACATCTTCCAAACTGCGACAATTTGTGGTCACAATTATCGGTTGTGTTCTGGTTGCCAAAGCCGTGTCTAGAGCTTCCTTCATCTTTTCTTTTTCAGCTTGAAATGCTTTCAATTGTTCTTCAAACCTTTTTAATGTTTGGTTGTCCATTTCGATTGTCCTGCCTCCTAACTCTTCTCTTACTGTCTCTATTTCACTCGTGATTCGGTGATCTACCTTTTCCACAACTTCCTCTATTGTAGATATCTTCTTATTTACTTCACCGCGGATTTCTTCGGCTTTCTCCTCCAATCTTGATTCAAATTTCTTTTCTAATGAGCACACATCTCGTCTCAAGTTTTCAATTACACTTTTCAATGACTTTAGTGCTTTCAGCTCATTCCTTGTGTCTTCTAATTTCTTGCTATTCGCTTTTAATTCACTGCTATTCTCTGTCAATTTATTGCAAATTGCTTCATTATCTTGTCTAGCTTGCTCTTGCATTTTCATCAATACACTCAATATGTCTAGTGGCTTTTCAGTTACACTTGTCCCTTCCTCAGTTGTTTCAGCACTTTCTTCCCTATGAGAGTCACTGTGTGAGGACCCTACATTTGAATTTGGTGGGATATCATTACGAATTTCCGGACTTCCCTCGCTATTTTCAATACTAACTACAGTACTATCATCACTGGTTGCCATTGTGTCAGGGGTATGAACAGTATTTGCAAGTCTATTACAAAGAGGATAACCTGACATAACCTAGGAATAACCCTATCACTAACCTACCTAAGGCGAAGGATAAGCACTGCCTAACAATAATATTTACACACACGATGATCTTGAAAATAAACACTGAAAGATAACACTTACGATTGCTCTTATCACTTTACTCTAACACTGATTAACTCAAGAATCAGGCCCCACGTTGGGCGCCAATTTGTACTATTTCATTTTTCTCTCATAAATTGTTTAGTGTAGGGAGGGTGACCAATTACCTGGACCCTAAAGTCCCTAACTTTGTTTATATATTTGCCCGGCGCCAACCAACCTATTTTAGATTGATAAAATAAATTAATATTGATAAAGGAGTTGTATGTACCCTTTACTCGCGAAATTTTCTATCGCTATGTACACTTAAATATAAAAATGATACTACTATTAATAAAACAATCTTAACTAAGTCTCAATTACTGGCAACGACCTGTGTCAGCAATCAACACTATCAGTTATGAAAACTTATTTGTATTTGACTGGGGGGCAGCTAGCTAAGCTCAGAACCACCCTTATCCAATCTAATACAAATCAGCCAACACACTGTCACACACAAAGAAATATCAAATAAATAAATAATAATACTAAATAAGTGAAATGAACTCAGGGACGTGAGTAGGGCAGAGTTTAAGTAATATAGCAAAAGGTAGTTTCACTTTAAGTTTATTTTACAATAATTGTTAATCAAAAAATAAATCAAATCTTTAGAATATTTATAAAATGAAATGAACTCTTTTTCCTTATTTAACTTTACAAAATCAAAATAATATATTATTGAATATGTACAATGAAATTATTTAACCAAGTTTCAAACAAACACTAATAAATATTACAGAATTTTATATAGCTGCAAATAATGAATTAATGAGGAGCCTTACAAAACCAATTAGGTGTTTGTGTAAGGTAAGAGAAATTATAATTTTTATAAACTTGAAAAGTGTATGTAAAATCGTAAAAAGAATTCAGGAAGAAAAAGAACTTGAAACAAGAAGTATTAAATTTGAAAGTTGTGTCTACAAAATATGTATGCAAAAGAAAATGCTACTTATTCAAAATAGGCTATTTAGGCTGTTGAGGTGAGATTGGCTAATTATAAAAATTAATTTGCTATAAAATTTCAGGGACCTTTTCCTACAAGATAGCAATGAGTATTGCCAGTCAATTCCCTCTAGGATATTGAATCTGACCTCAAATACTGTAGAACAAAGTTACCTCTCGCACAGTGTCCTCCTCCCACGTCTTCACAAGCAAAAAGAGATCCAGACTCCAGGGCTCACTACCCTTTTATACTGTTCAGCCACCTCCACTCACCACCTCATCGCCCCTTGCCTTCGCCTATAGCCTAACTGTTCTTGTAGCTTACAAAGATTCAGCTAGGATAGAATTTACTTTAAAGTGTATTAATTTACTTTTACTGTTGAAATTGTGTTTCTTGTGTATGTGTAGTGAAGTGATTTATACAATATTTGAAATTTGACTCCTGATATAATAAAAGCATAATGGCCAATAATAATCAAAAACAGTTCATAAGAGTTCCAATATTGCAATTAGCTACAATTTAGCATTTGATTTTATATACAAACAATATTCATCAATTTCTAATAATTAAAAATTCCTCAATGGTTCTGATTACAGTTCACATTTAAATCATCTATCTGTCATTGACAATAATATTTCATAAAGCATACTTCAGAGCATATTAATTTCAGACCAAGTACATACACGAATTACATTTAAGGTGAATATTATCACACATGAATTACATTTAAGGTGAATATTATCACACATGAATTACATTTAAGGTGAATATTATCACACATACATCAAATCAATAGTTAAAGCAGTGACAATACAATATTCAATTAAACTTGCAAGCAATACAGACAATGAATAACAAATAACAATCAAAGCAATAATCTATGAAAATAATAGCATTATATGTTGTTTTCAGGATCCTGTAAAATCTACAAATTATTTCTATGAAAAATATATGGTAATAAATTATAACAGAGTAACAAAATTATAGCGAGGTGATACCTGAGTTATTTACTATTACTGTATTTAATTGATAAAAGCTCTATAAGCTATCATAAATTTCTCTAATTTTCAAAATTATCAATGAAGTACTCTAATAAATGATATAGTCGTTTACTTAGTCTATTTAAGGACATGATCATGCCTTTATTTTTTATTTAATATCAGTTCTTCACATTCTATTATTTCTTCAAAACTTAATTTTTCGACCACGTGGTTAGGCCTGTTTCTCTTATATCTATATATCTACTCCATGCTACAAATGTGCAGTGCAATAAGCTATATATATAGATTATTGTTAGTTCTAGCTAGCATGCTGTTATAATGTTGGGTTTTTCCATGCATTGTTAGCTTTCTGCACAGGCAAATAATCCTTTTGGCCACTCGAGTTTATTGAAAGAAGAGATTCATTTGGGAATTTCAATGTCTCAATAGTTGGTATCGTCCGTCTCTCTTGCTCCTTCCTGAAAATAACTGTAAAGATTCAACATCTATCCAACAATAGTACTTGGTAACCAAAGGATGAATACCGAAGACGACTTCTACAAAACTTTGAAATAATGAGCTTTTCAAAAGTAAACGGTACCAGACCCGAATGACTACAATGACTATTATTCTGTTCCAAAAATGGTGGAAGCACATGGCTGGTTCATATACGGTGCAACTTATGACACTCACGCACTGCGTGTTGTATTTAAAAAATGATTGTTTACTTGAGAATAAATAACTATGTGGAATATAGGAATTTTATTAATTTAGTTCATCGAGAGCTATTTTAAAAATTCACTGCTTTTTAGTGTTTAAAATTTATGAAGAAAGCAGTTGAGGACGATAGCCCATTTTTAAATAAATCATGGAAATATGGAGTTGGAACTAGCAAACAAGAGAATTAATGGAATAAACGAAAAATTGACCAAACTACTAAATTATGATTATTGTTCCAATTTAATGCAGTAGTTCTGTTCGAACAGCGAGCAGCTGTCATACAGTTTGCATACGATTTTTATTCATAGCGGAATTGAATTCAGAATAGCAGTGGACCTTACAATACAGCTCTGATTAGAGGCGGCTGTTACCACTGCTGCTGTTGCTATAGGAAATGAACAGAACTCTATGCATCACAAATTGCATTGCCATATTTTATAGGTCGCTCCTGTATTGAATCAGGAGTTCGACTCTCGATTTAGTTAGCATTTCCATTCTGTTCTCTCTGATTTATTGCCTATGAATATCCATCTCGCGCATTGGGGGGGTTTTCCAGGTTACCCCCCCCCCTCCTGTAAAAGAGACCTCAAAAACGAGTAGGGAGGCACAATGAAAAAACGATAATATCAGTTGCTGGAGGTGAAAAACGTTTTCATATGTTAAGAGAAAATAATGTTACAGCTAGAGAAAAAGAATATACTGTATGATGTTGAAGATCCATCTTGTTTCCACTAATATGTAATAAAAACTTGAAAACACTTTCAAGTGGAAATTAACTCACGTTATGGCGTGACGGCCGTTTCACTCTGTTCTCAAGAGCATTGTCAGACGAATCACAGAACACTGATTTAAGGCATCAAGGCATCTTGACAACAGAGTAAAACGGCCTTCACGCCATAACGTGAGTTAATTTCCACTTAAAAGTGTTTTTCAAGTTTTTATAATATACTGTAGTTGAAGTTACAGAGAGGAAGTTTCCCCAGGTCTCAACGTCAAGGGGCCAAATCACTTGTCAGATATAAGCAAGTGACAAAAATAAAATCAAGGGCCCCAAATCACCCATCTAGGGGCACCCACGGCCCCTTATTGCTCCAGTTTAAACCTCTATAGGCCCCTTAGAAGCCCAACAGACCCTAGAGGTATTTCATCATGGAAACATCACAGAATCAATTCAATTCAATTCAAAAACTCCAATTTTATTATCCAGAGAAAATAATGTTACAGCTAGAGAAAATTCTGTGTTGTTATTTAACAACAAAGTATTTTGATCATTCTTATATAGGAAACAGTACTTCACTAAAAATGTACACGATAGTCTTGCAAAGCTAGAAGTTTCAACTTGAATTTAGTGAATCAGTAATAGTTTTTAACATTCGGTTCAATCTTGTGGTCTAGATGAATAAATAATAATTAGATATTTGAAAGAAATAATCTTAATAATAGTTATTGGTATCTAAAATAGGCTTTAAGTTTGGGAGAACTACCGGGGGCCTGGGTTGAGCATTTTAAGGAGAAAAGATTAAGATAATGTTATGTATGGAACCTTATAATACTTATCAATAAATTTACGTCAAACAAATCAAATTCTACAAATGTCAATACTAATTCTCATTCTACCAAAGCTGTTGTATAAAATAAAATTGTATTTGACATCTATATAATTCCACCAAATGAATAAATTCGGTGACTGGTTGGAGCGCTTGTCTGTGAATAGATAACCAGAGTCTTATCTTCGTTTCCTGCATCCTAGGGGTTTGAATCTCATTCAGCCGTAGGTATTTCTCATCATTCACCCATCCATCTCATTACCCACGCACAAGTTCCAGACTCATGTGGGCATCATCCGCTATAAAAAATTGATATAACAACGATTATTACAAAAAAATCGATCAAGATCACAAATTTTTCCAATTAATTGATCGGAATATTACTGAAAAGATGTATATGAGTCGGGTGAATGTTTATAAGTGTTAGAAATATTTATTCATGCATGGTATTCTGTGTATAGAAGTATGTAAGAGTTCAACCAAAGTGTAAAAAGGGAAACTGGTTGGAGGCTCCTTGATCTTAAGATTTTTTAGTAGCTTGAAATCTAAACTGCTTATTCCAATCTTAAATAATCAATAATTCCAATCTTTCTCATATCTTAAACTGCTTATGAGGCTTGGGGATCTCTGATGGGTCCACATTTATTTTCTACCTGTAGTGTACAGGGCAACAGGTTGTTGGGTTCTGGGAGAGTACAGCTGTTGTTCCTAGATCTATGAATGCCCATTGTTGGTGATCAGTATGAGAACTGGACCCAAAGGTGATTTGCCATCTGAAGAGAGAACGATTCAGAGTGAAAACTTCCATTAGAATAAATAGGAATATGAATGTGAATAGGTGGTTCAGTAATTGTATTTGAACTGTTCATTGATAGATGGAGAAGTGATAGACGAGTGCAGTAGCAGATATCTGTACAATCAGAGATAAGCTACGAAACTCCTGGGCCATCTATGTAAGAGTGACGGATTGGATTGACCAGCAAAAAGACTCAGTTCTCTTCTGTAAAATAACTTCTCGGTGGTTCGGAACCCACCTTAAACTGTAGGTTCAACTCATCAATCACCATAATCCATCACCCACGAACAGGTCTCATACCTATGTGGGCTTCATCCTCCGGAAAAAAGATAGCAGTCGTAATACAAGAAAAAGTCGGCATGAAGCTCTTCAATTTTATAATTTCTAACATAAAAACAAGAAACAGTTTATAATCTCAATATCAAATGTACATCTAAAATCTATAAATTGCAATCTATCATTACTCACTCATTCCACGCAGCAAACGAAAGGCGTTAACGCGTTTGTGAACAGTTTGGAGTTATGATTCCACAAGTGATATTGTTATGTAAATCTTAGCCAGAAGTTTGGCTGTTTATTTGCCAAACGAATTTGTAGGGATTAGTCGCCACCCTAACTGCTCCACTCACTGCTCTGCTGGTCGTGGTGGCATTACACTTGTCTGCTAACGCCTCTTGTGCCAAAATTGCTGGCCAACCCAGCCCCGCCCCTTTCCACATCAGCAAAACAAGCATCTCTTCTTGGTAGAGCTGTTCTGGTCGCCTCCTTACAATAGAAACTATGTTATTATAATTATCTCGCCAGTGATTTATCAACTCACATTTGGAAGTCGATTATACATTATCTATTATTATAAAACAAAGTGACTGAATCAGATTTCTTATAAAATTTCTGCTGATGACGACAACATTATTTGTAGATAATTGATGAATTACAATTTATCTATTGAATTTTACCATTTCCACTGAGTCTTAAACCACTGGGTCTAATGAAACCCGTGGTAGTACAGAAAGAGTTGATAACAAACTTATAAGAGAAAATATATTCCTGGATATTTGTTCCATAGCGATCTGCGTTGCTTTTTAGCTTTTAACCTAAACCTAACCTAACCTCACTTATTGGCTTTTTATGGTAAATTCAACGACTTGCAGTCAATTTTAATTGAGAATAAATAATATTTTTACTCACTGACCAAAAAGTGAGTAAAAGTATTATTTATTCTGAATTAAAATTGACTGCAAGTCGTTGAATTTACCATAAAAAGTTAAGAAAATATGTACTATTAGTAGAATTTCTGTTGGAATAATAATAATAATAATAATAATAATAATAATAATAATAATAATAATAATAATAATAATAATGGCGGACCAAGTGAAGGAGATCTGGGGATCGAAAGAGGTCACGGTGGTACCGGTTGTAGTTGGAGCAATGGGTGAGATCCCCAAGTCTCTGGTGCGGTCTCTCAGTGTGCTGGAGATTCCAAGCACAGAGTACCTTCGCATGCAAAAGGCTGTGATACTAGATACTAGTAGAATAGTCCGAAGGTACTTGACATCAAACAAATAAAAATTAAAAAATAGGCAGTTCCAACTTATCATTTAATGAATAAAATAAACACCCAATATTATTCTGACATGTCCTTGCCAACTTGGCCGGCTTGACAGATTTCTGGGCCTAGCCCATGTCAATAAAAAGGAAAATAATAATAATAATAATAATAATACTTACTTTCAAAATTAGTTACTGTTACAATTCGTAGATGATTAATTTATTACAAATATTGAATTTTACAATTCTACTGAGTCTTATAAGACCCAAGCTAGTTCAAAAGCAGTAAAAATTGATGACAAAATTATAAGAAGAAAATAATTTATTAGCAGATTTTCTTTAGGAATAAACATTACTGTCACAATTAGTTATGATTTTCCTTTTTTCAAACTATGTTTCGACCCTGACCTGGGTATGACGTTAAACTGCCCAACCCCCCACCCACACAAAATCCTCGAATTAAATGCGAATAGAATAACTCTCTCTTAATTTACACCGGTTAAGTGTCAAGAATGGACGAATGATCTTTGTCCAAACTTCGCCATTTCACGTGATTGCATCACTTAGATTGTCATCACGGTAGCTTGTATCATTAAGATCATACAAATATCATTGTACGTAATTTCTAGTTTTATAAAAAATATAATCAAAGTCTACTCTATGACTGCATCTATGTGATGTTGAAAACTTTGTTTTTAACTAATCATATGCAAAATTTGTAAATCTACATGAATAAAGAAATAATATAATGTAATCTAATCCTACAGCCAGTTAGCTGGAAGGAGACACCTACAGAGCTAGCGACAGGAAGGGCATCCATCCATAAAACATGATTTTCAATTCCATTTAAAATTCATCCCCCCCCCCCCCACCCGATAAAGGATAAAATTAAAGGAAAAGAAAAGACTATAATATCATTGATTTAGTAATGAATTACTAATCCATTAGTATTAGTTATATAGTGATTCGTGATATGCTATTAATCAATTAGTGATTAGTAGATTAATAGATAATGAGGTAAATGATGACACAATAATTATAAGCCAGGTTAAACATGAATCGAACCCGTAAATACATATTTGAGTGAAATAGACCGTGCTTTGACATGTATCAGTTAATATGAGTTTCTCTGTGCCGTATTAGCTAATATATACAAGACATGAGTAAATACCAATATCCAATCAGTCATATTTGAATCAAATACATCACAAAGCTTTCTCACTAACTCTCTCACAAACACACACTCACCAATTTCGAACTTCGAAAATTCAAGTTACCCACAGCTAATATTACGATACCAAGAATTGCCGATTCAGCGTAGAGGTTGAGAGAGGAAACTGCAGAAGTATCCGGAAGATGTTGTAATCTAATAATTTCTTCTAGGCTGAAATAATTACCATATTATTTATACAGCATCACTATTTAGATAATATTCATGATATATGTAGCATTACCAAGCCTAACAACTGCAAGTTATAAGTACTAGCCTTTGAGAAATACTCTTACGTACATCACATAAAGTTTGAAAATCAGCAGCCTTTTACACGTAGTACACTAGTCATCGAACTTACAATTTCTTCCAGGCTAATATAATTTATAATGAATAAGACAAGTTGTCACAACAACATTTATTGAAAATAGTGAGATACTAGTTTCGGTTGTTATACCATCATCAATGTCAAACAAACTAAAACTAAAGTACAGAGCAGCTTAATATACCTGCACTTTAGTTTTAGTTTGTTTGAGACTAGTAATGGTGTAACAACCGAAACCAGTCAATTTATTTTATTTATTTATTTGCCAATACAATTAGAAAAGCATAAAGAAACAAAAGTCATTAATGGAAAATACTATAATAAAATGCAAACTATAACTAGGAATAAAAGTACTGAATTGGCACTACTAGCAAAGCAAGCTTGAGCGCTAGCAGTGCGTTCATAAAACTAAACGAATTAGCCTAAATATTGAACAAATTAAAAAATATGATACATTCATATTAATGCTAGAATGATTTACATTTTAATCAAAATAATAGTGTATTATTTGAATTATACATTTTTGATAATTGAATAAAAGTGAATAATTTGAAATATACATTTTTGATAATAGTATCTTTATTTTTTACTATTTTTAAGAAATGTAGTTGTGACAACTTCATGTCTTATTGTTCAATATGGATATCTTCCAAAATATCACCTTCGCCACTACAAAGAAAGTTGATATAATTTACAATATTCTTCATACCACTGTCGTTTGCCGTCGACTAGAACTCGCTGTACTACTTAAATTTTATTATTAAGAAAGAAAAGACTCAACTATTACTCAACTATATCGATTATGCCGCTTGTGATGAGTACATCACCCGATAAAATTTGTGAATACTGTTGAATCGTTGTGATTGTCAGTGCAAAAATTATTCCAAGCTTCGGGCTAATAATAAAAATATTAACTTTACTCGCAAAACAGCATTAGAAAGCTCGTCTCGGTCACGGCCTCTCTACTCTAGTTGATGGGGGAAAGAAATCAAAATGAACTCTTCCAAATGTGGCTTCATCGTTTCTTTATTGCGGTTAGTCATGCACTTATTTCCAAACAGGAATAGCCGAATAATTTGATTGCATAGACATTAACGGCGAAATTCAGGGTGGTAGAATCGCACAACAATTTTCGGATGTTTTTCTTTCCATAGAACGAATATATTGCTCCAAACCTCTCCATTTGACATTCCGAATTGCAGCAATGTTTCGTACCCATAAAGCGTTGCTGCTTGAGACGTTTTAGATACGCATTTATGAACCTACGTTGAGACTTTCTTTACTCAAGGAATACTTTAAAAACATTCACACATAAAGCTTTTCAAGATTTAACTTTAAGAATGATTTATAAGTGTCCCTCGACTTGAGAAATCCTCAAGGTAGCAGCATAAATACGGTCCTTGACCCATATTTAAAAACCTAGTTCGTGGCAGCATTTACTCAAAACTTCAATGACGACATGAGACATCTTAAAGGGCTTTCAAGCTTCTTAAAGTTTAATCTTAAAAATCTTTATGTGTGATTTTTATAGTTTTCCTGGAGTAAAGAAAGCCTCAAGGTAGTCTCATAAATACGTGACTTAAAAACTTCACAAGACTGTAGAGTCAAAAATCAGTCTTAGTTTGAAAAGTAGGGCTTATATTACATACTTTTATAAAAGTGCAGAGTTATAGACATTTTTGTCATCTGTGATAGACCCTTCACTTCTGAAAGTTTTAGTTGTAAAACAGTATAAATGTTAAATTATACAGATTGACAAATAAATTACACTGAAACCCATTAAAACTGTCTTCTATGATGCTGAATTAATCCCAATACATCATAGTTTGCCTTTCTTATAAGTTCTACATGCTATAACATTATTTTATCAACATCAATGTATGAGTAGCCCCTATCTTCCCAAGTGTTTGAGGCTTTACTTGAATTTGCACTAAAAGATTGGAAAAATATAATTTGTAGGATTGACGCTGGATTTAAATGACATTTCAAAAGGTATTCTCATACATAAAACATAATTATACATCAAACATTATATCTACAACATATTACAATAAAACTTCTAGGATTTCTTGTTCCATAACGATCTGCGTTGTTAATATTAAATTTTTGTTGTAAATTTTACGACTTGCAGTCAGTTTTAGATTTTGAATAGATAAATTATATATATTATATATAATTATAAGTGTGAGTACATTTATTTATTTATTCACAATCTAAAACTATCCACTGACAGCAGGTCGTTAAATTTACAAGTTTATTTTATCAACATCAATGAGAGTATCTTCCCATGTGTTTGAGGCTTACTTGAATTTGTAAATTGTAACTTTGTATCTTCATTAAAATATTGGAAACATTTTATTTGTAGGATTTGAATAACATTTCAAAGGTATTCTCATACATAAAACAGAATTATACATCAAACATTATATTTACAACATATTACAATAAAACATTTCATGAATCATTATTATAGAACTTATCATAATGTTGGGAGTCGTAAATTTGTATCTCCACCAAAAACTTTGCATGTTTGAAAAATGTTTAGGCATTGACGCTGTACTTGAATAAGTACATAATAATTTAAATATAATATTTAAATTATTAAGTTAAATAATATAATAATTTTAAAACATTATCATACATCAAACATAATATTTAAAATGTTGTATAATAGAACGTAAACTTACTTACAATGGGAGTAGTGTTGTCTACGGCTTCAATTCTCAACTTCTCGAAAATACAAACCACCATCTTTGAATTTAACTACCTCGCAAATTTCTCTCTAATAATGTGCTTCCCGTTGACCTATGAAGCAAAGCAAATTAGGCGTGAATAGCTCTGTAGATTAAAGCGGGCGACTTCAACACTAACTTGTAGGAGACAAGTGGCTGGTGAAGGAAATTTGAGAGGCTTTGACCCCTCATTACGTCATTCTGATCCCTTGATGAGAGACGCGGTGGTTGCAAACAGACCGGCATTGGTCTGAACAGCTACCTAGACTGGTCTAGGAAACCGAATTAGGCCACTGTTTGTGCTCAAAGGAACTTAGATGGCGCATGTACCTACACCATTATCTATTGCGGCAAGATTGATACTACATCAATGTAGGTATTAGAGTACACAATGTGTATGGTGAACGCGATGGTAGTGGGCAATCAAAGGCGTATGATATTCAATGTCCTATTGACGAGGTTTGTCTTGCTGTGGGTTGAGGTTAATTTTTTTCTCAAGGATAAAGTGAAGCCCACAGAGGTCTGAGACCTGAGTGTGGGTAATTAATTGGATGATGGTGATTGATGAGTTGGACCTGCAGTTTTAGGTGGGCTCCGAACCACCAGAAAGTGATTTTGAAGCAGAAAACAGAGCCTTTTAATCTGAAAATCCAATCGGTCAACCTTACAAAGAGGGCCCAGGAGTAAGTAGCTCTATCTGATTGAACAGATAGATACCTGCTTCAGTTCACGGCTATCACTATCACTTCCCAAATTATAGAACTAATTAAGTTCTATTAATCTCAGATACAAATAAGGTTGTATCAATTAAAATGGTAAATTTAACGACTTGCAGTCATTAAACGAAGTTAAATTTACCACAAAAAGTTAATGTTAACAACGCAGATCGTTATGGATAAAATTCAAGAATTAAAATGGTTTGTTTTCTATATTTTCGGCTCTACAATCTCAAACAAAATTAAAAATTATATCTAATTTTTTTGACTATTGCAACGTTTTCTAAGTGAAGTTCTAAATTTATATTTTTGTTTTGGAGACAATCAGTAATTGTACTTCAAAGTGAAATTTATAGTTCAACTTGAACATAACCTAAAATTTGGATTTTCAGTTGAAAATTTGTAAAGAAAGCAGTAGTAGGCTGAGTCTGTTATATCTTTACTTCTTTGTGGTCTGTGTAATGAATGAATAAATAAATAAATTGTGTTTCTTTGCAAACGTCTCTGTTTAATGATTACTTAGATGCAGGAAGTAGCTCAGAGGTGTGCTGGTTAGTACACTCGCCTGTACACCCAATCCCTATGTCAAGGTGGGGAGCTTTAGAATTGGTTTTGGTGGGCTTGGCATAATAGTAGTTTATGCAACGATTTTATTTTGACCCTTCTTAAGGCACGAGTTAGATGTAAGTTATAACACGAGCGAATGCGAGTGTTATAAATATCTCACGAGTGCTTTAATGGCCAAATAAAATCGTTGCATACACTATTTTATCTACGACCACTAGTATACATTTAATTAAAACAATTTCATTTTACCTGTGACTGTCAGAGATACCTAACCTCTCATCTCAAATACGAGAAGTTATAGTAGATTGTTAGGTTAAAGCAGCTGGTGTAGCAGTTTGATCAAATCAGCTGATAGTTTCACAATATTGAATTACGATATTGATTCCATCAAAAATGCTTCTGATTGGTCCAGAACCCGTGTTATAATGTAGAACCTGTACTATAATGAGCTCATTATGCAACGGGTTTCAAAAAGCATTTCGAAAAGACAGCTGTTTTGGCATCAATTGTGAAACTGTAATGTATACATTATGACATGGTCGTAGATAAATACAATTGTGTTAGCTCAGTGAGGAAAGTAATCGCAACTTACCTCACTACTCGCTTGCTTATTACACACCAAAACATAATGTTGAAGAGTCATCCTAAGTCGAAATCGGCTATATTACTGTACCTGCTATGTTGAGGAGGGCTTTACTGGATCATGTTTTGTATTTTCCAAATGTTACCCAAGCAATTAATTTCATTAACGATACAGTATTCAAATCTTATAAATACGAAATACAAAGACATTTAATGTTGAGGCGTACTTTGCAACTCTTAAATTGTCTATGGTCTACATTTTCCAAAAGTTATTTAAACAATTTCGTCAAGCGTACATACAAAAATGATAGTTCAAATAATAAACAAAAGGTTCAACCTCATAAATTTAACTGGAAACTTATCTTCAATTAGGAGTTCATTAAGTTCGTAGGTCCTGTTTGTAACGGTGACCGATTAGATTGGCCAGCAAAAAAGACACTGTTCTCTGCTGTAAAATCACTACCCGGTGGTTCGGAACCCACCTAAAACTGTAGGTCCAACCACCATCATCCAACTCATTACCCACGCACAGGTCTCAGACCTATGTAGGCTTCATCCATAGGTAAAAAAAAAATATGCCAGGCTGAACAGGAATCCAACCTGAGACCTCAGAAGTAGAAGCGTGTCAGTCAACCACACAACTATGGCTGAAAGAATAGCAAACAGTATTTTTTTTCTCAATCATAAAGGAGTTTATAATAAAACTATAAATTCCAAATGTGAAAGGTTGAGTTCATGGGAGCCTTACCGTTTACCAGTCAATGGAATTCTACCGCAAACCAAGGCGTCTGATTGGTCTATTCAAATCCAGGAATGTACAAAAATTTAAATAGACCAATGAGACGCCTTAGTTTCTGGTGAAGTTCCATCTACCGGTAAGTGGTTAGCCTACTATGAACTTAATCATAGACAAAGTTTTAAAACTCTGCCCCTACAACAAAATACAAACACAAATAGACTTAGGCCTATAAATTTCTCATAGAATATGTAGTGAATATCGAAAAAGGAATCGAATCCATGACCTCATAAGAAGCAGTCAGAGCCCCATCAGAGATAAGATCAAAATCAAGCCTCTCCTCAACTAATTATTGACTCAACGAGGTTATTATTGACTCAACTATTATCAACTAGATATTGTAGTTATGGTAACTTGGTATAAGATAGATAATATTGTATGTATATAATTGTTAATCAGACTAATCTTGTCTTATACTCCTTGAGCGGAGTCTTCAAGATGTAATCTTAAAAAAAAAGCTCTAATTGATTACCCCACAACGACTGCTGAATCATCGTATGAAAATGATGTTATCTTTTGAAAATTGCTATTTTTCACTCAAAATTAACCTACTACCAAACAACTATGTGATTATAACAACAACCTAGGCGTTCTCCTAGGCACTCTTTGTAAAGGTGACCGATTAGATTGGCCAGCAAAAAAGACGCTGTTCTCTGCTGTAAAATCACTTCCCGGTGGTTCGGAATCCACCTAAAACTGTAGGTCCAACTCATCAATCACCATCATCCAATTCATTACCCACGCACAGGTCTCATACCTATGTGGGCTTCATCCTACAAAAAAAAACCTTTCCGAGAAGAACAACTCGAATATAGTTTGACACGGTTGAGAGAAGACGAACATGGATACTGCGAAGAAAACAAGTGGAGCGAATCTTTGCTCGGGAATCTTTTCTGAAGAGATGTATAGGTGTCTGGTTGTGTAGCCAGTGATCTTGACACGTCTCTGCAAGAATCCACAACAGTATATCTATATATTTCTACCTATATACCTCATATATACACACCTATACATATAGCGTTATACTATATATACACTCAGATACGAGGTAGTGAGTTTGTGGTGCGAATCTGAAGTCTGAACTCAGACAGCGGACTCTAGATCACGTGTGCAGTGAGGCCCTGTCTCTAGTTGTCATGGCAACGGATTTAACGCCAGCCGACAGCTCCCTCCATCCCCTTTCCCTCTCCTGATCCCCCTTTAATTCTGTACCACTTGCCGCCCCACAGCAAACCCCATTTTCGCAGCCGGGCTCTTATTTTGCCGCCCCTCACTGAGCCTGCCGCCTCCTTCGTAAACGAGTCAGTCAGGTCGGTTGCCATTCATTGACTGCTCCCAGCTTATTAGCCGGCGGCCATTCAAAGACGGCGAAAAGTTGAAGTGGTGTATTGCAGACTTTGCTTGCTTGCCTTCTAACCTCGTTTTTCCATTACCTTCATCACTGGAGGTAGTCTACAATGCGCGAATTAAGGTGAAAAGAAAATGGAGTTTGTTTAGGTTGTAACGTGTTAAAAAGGTTGTTTTGTACTTGGGGTTTGAAAGGAGTTTCTTAAGGAAGGTGTTAGTGATGGATGATACATCTTTGGAATTTTGAATTAACTAACAAGCTAAAAAGAGGTCGTATTGTTCTTTGTTTTTCTTTCGAGGATAAAGACCTGAGGCCGGTGAGTGGGTAATGAGTTGGATGATAATGGTTGATGAGTTGGACAGTTTTAGGTGAGTTCTGAATCACCAAAAAGAGTTTTTACAGCAGAAAAACCGAGTCTTTTTTCTAGCCAATCCAATCCGTTACCCTACAAATAGGGCCCAGGAGTTCGTAGATTATCTTTATTTGACTGAACAGATACCTGCTACGGCTCGCGGCTATCACTATCACTTCCCAAATTATAGTATTATTTTCCTCCTTTTTCGGAGGATGAAGCCCACATAGGTCTGAGACGTGAGATATTGTTGGAATATTTCCAAACAGTAGCCATGTCATTAGTGGTAGTATTAGTACTGGTACATAGTAATAAGTGGTTAGAAGTATTAGCAGTAGTTTTTTTTGTAGATTACGTCTTGGAGACTCCAGTTAAGGAGTATAAGACAAGTCAGGTCAACAATTATACAATCTTATACACTAGTTACCAAAATTACTGTATCAATTAGTTGAGGTGAGGCTTAATTTTGATGTGAAAGGAACTCTTGTACACTATCAAAAGCTGTATCAACTAAATATTTTTTCGATTGTTTATTATATATTTCTATATTTTCAAGACTCTTTAAAAACTGCGCTAGCTTGTTGTACAGTTTCCTACCAATATAATTAGGTTTTTGTTTGAATAAGCTACTATTGTGACTCATCAAGTGATAATCTTTTCGACTTCTTGTATTAGAATTGTGTACGTCAAGATTTTGGTTAATATAAATCTATTTTACATGTAAAGTAGCATCATAGCAGGGTATACGCAGGGTACAGTTAGGAGACCAAGTCTCTTGAACAATGACCTACATGAATCTAATATATACACTTTTTCCATACACCTAACAGCTATCTTTTGGATCTTAAACACCCTATCAAGGTTTTGTTTTGATGAATTACCCCATACTAGGATAGCATATCTAATATATGTGACAGTAAGAACCCACGTGAGTTCTGAACCACCGAAAAGTGATTTTACAGCAGAAAACCTTCCAAAGGAAGTGGATATAATTTTGAATTTTGTACCAGATTTCAGAGCCGGAAATGTACAAGTCTTTCAATCACATCATTCAGATGGTATTGTTGAGATAATTCAGTTGTTATTGCGTTGGAGTATGTGTAGTTTTATTTCTTTCCTATTTGTTAAAATTTGTTAGTTTTCAAAGAAAATCTGCAAAATGAGGACCCTTGCAAATAGAGAGAGATTTTGACTTATTTGTGCTAGAGCTGAATTACTTCTTGTTATTCCTTAATTTACAATCCTTAGAAAAGTTGTGTCTTGTGTAGTAAAGCATAACAGAGCAACATTACATTTGTATACAAGATATTGCTCATTTGAACAATAAATTCTATTGATAAATCACTAAATATGTGGTGGCCTGCCACAGAGAGCGTATTCAATGATTATATGAATAATACAGTTCAGCAACAAGTTGAAAGTTGAGGAAGAGCCAAGATCTGCACAGCGCACTGGGGCTTTAAAGAGGGGACAATAAATGGCCGTGATATGAATAAGAGGCGGTTCTATACAGCGCCACTGCTCCACATCCTAATAAATAGGGTGTGCGGCTTTAATTCATCATTACATGAATTCGATAGATGTGTAATGGCTGTTCCTAATCTAGAATGCGATTTGGGCTTTTGAATTTAAATTAGATTATCATTCTTTATTAAATTTACAAATTTTGCATACAGTAGTTAAAAACAAAATTATCAACATCACATAGATACTATAGTACATTCAGATAATGCTATTTTCATAGTGCAAGATATTGTGTACAATGATCTCATTTGTATGATCTTTATAATATTAACTGTGATATTATGATATTAATTGTTAACTATAACAATTTTTACAGTCTAAGCGATACAATTACATGGAATTACATGGATGCAATTACATGTGATGCAATTACATGGCGGAGTTTGGACAACGATTCGTCCATTCTTGACACTCATACTTGGACATTCTTGGACAAAGATTCGTCCATTCTTGACACTCAACCATAAATTAGATAGTATTAGAGATCAATAATGTGACATACATACTACATGCTATATATGCTACATACATTAACATAGTTATGCTAAAGGCTACGCACTTTGAGATGTGTCCTGCGAAAGTTTGCTAGATTAAATGAAAAAAAGTTATGATGTTGAAGATCCATCTTGTTTCCACTAATATGTAATATAAACTTAAAAAACACTTTTAAATGGAAATTGACTCACGTTATGGCGTGACGGCCGTTTCGCTCTGTTGTCTAGAGCATCGTCAGACGACCCACAGTACACTGACTTAAGGTATGAGTTTGAGGGTTATGTATGTTGGAGTGGTGATGGGGTGGGGGGATGAGTAGGCGGGAGGTTTGAAATTGGGATTATTTTGTCAAATAGAGTATGTGAGAAGAAGTTAAGTTGATCATTTAAAATGTTGTCAGGTTGCTGCTTTGCATGTTTGTAAATCTCATATTGTTCTAAAACATTGAGTTTCTGGCTTTTGTGAGTGAAGTGTAGTGTGTCTAAATTAGTGTCAATGTCTGTATAACTGTGGCCTGTTGAAATGATGTGTTCAGCAAAAGTGGAATGTGTGTTTGGGTGTGAGATGGCTCTTGTGTGTTCTTTGAATCTAGTGGTGAATGTCCTGCCAGTTTGTCCTATGTAGAACTTGTTGCAGTCATCACATTTCAATTTGTAAATTCCAGATCTGTTGTACTTGTTTTGAGATGTTGTCTGAGAATGCAGGTGTTTTTTGAGTGAATTAGTTGTTCTGTAAGCTATTTTATATTTGAGTTTCCTGAATGAAGCTGCTATTTTATGAGTTTTGTTATTGAGGTAAGTAAGTGTGATGAATGTATGGGGGTTGTCATACTGTTTGTTGCTGGTGTGAGTGATTGGTTTTGTTGATATTCTGTGCAGTAGTTTGTCTATTAGTGTGTGTTTGTAACCATTCTGTTGTGCTATGTATTTTATAGTATTCAATTCTATATTGAATACTATTATAATTGAAAAAAAAGTTACTTTCTACAGCTTACCATGGGCTCTTACTGTCACATATTAGGTATGCTATCTTAGTATTCATCAAAACAATACCTTGATAGTGTAATTAAGATCCAAAAGAAAGCTGTTAGGTGTATGGAAAGAGTAAATAGATTACATTCATGAAGGCTGTTGTTCAAAAGACTTGGTCTCCTAACTGTACCCTGCTTATTTGTGTATGAAGCTACTTTATATGTAAAAAAGAGTGATATTAAACATAATCTTGAGGTACACGATTTTAATACAAGAAGCCGAGGAGATTATCACTTGATGAGTCATAATAGTAGCTTATTCAAACAAAAACCTAGTTATATTGGTAGGAAACTCTACAACAAGCTACCGCAGTTTTTAAAGAGTCTTGAAAATGTAACATATTTAAAAAAACAATTGAAAAAATATTTAGTTGATAAAGCTTTTTATAGTGTACAAGAGTTCCTTTCACATCAAAATTAAGCCTCGCCTCAACTAATTGATACAGTAATTATGGTGACCAGTGTATAAGATTGTAATAATAATTGTTGATCTGACTTGTCTTATACTCCTCAGCTGGAGTCTCATAGACTTATTGTACAGACAATATAAATCTGTAAATTGATAGGAATGGTATAAAAATATCACTGCAACAGTAAAAAATATTACCCGATTTAAAAAAAATACTTATCAAGTGATCTTATACGAGAGCAGAAAATAATGGCTCAGTAAGGATTAAATGAGGCTTCTCATTACCCACGTACAGGTCTCATTACCCACGCACAGGTCTCAGACCTATGTGGGCTTCATCCTCAAAAAAAAAAAAAAACGAAAAAAAGAGCTTTAATATTATTCCAAATTGATTCATGAAACATATTCATTTTAAATATTCATTCATTCACTTAGCAGGCTAGAAGGAGGCTTTTCTCTGGGGCCACCGGGCCTGGGGCAGAATGTAAATTGCAGAATTTTTTTGAGTATACTTTTTTGAAAGTTTGTTTTGGGGCAGGAAGTCGATTTGAAGCCCCTTTTTCAAGTTTATTTTTTTTTGTAATTTTGTGCGTTTTTGTGGTTCACCTTTATCAGGGGCCACGGGGCAGTGCCCCAGCCACCCTAGCCTAGTGCCACTAAAAAAAAGTAAAACCTGTGGGAAATCAGGCTACACATAATGTTTTGTTACTTATTTGACTTGCGTGGGGATTCAATTTCTCCATCAATGTTGTTGAAGCTCCCCGATAAAGCTCACATAATATAAACGCTATTCAATATGAAAAGAACCCATTAAAATGAATAGGAACATTACATTGTTAAAAACATTCTAGTTGTAAGGCAATGGCTCAATTAAAAAGCAATGCTTGGTTCAAGGGGGGAAATAGTGAGTTCACATTTGCATAAAATACAAAACGAGTTCTATGTGGATAAAATCCTCAATTCTCTCCTTTTGAGCAGATTTTAAGCCTCATAATCCGACAATAAACGACAGTTTTTTGTTGGAAAGTCTTTTGTTCTAAAAGCGGGTGCCTAAATATGAGAATGCCGATCAATTGAGTGGAATCTCAGTGTAATCGCTCGAGTTTTTACGCTTCGGATATTGAAAAAGGTCAATTGCTTCAGTTTTATGGAAATGCCGCTTAATTACAAGTGGAATTCTTTATTAAAGTGTATATCCAGTGAAATTGCTCGATTTTCTACTCTATTTTTGAGGAAGATTAACTTCACCAGCTTTATGAAAATAGTTGAGTAGAGTATTAGCAATTTTGTTCGATTTTTTATTAGTCCAGTTTGAAAAATTGAAAGTCAAATTTTTAGTTATATGAAAATGCTGAATGAATTACAAGTAAAATTCTCCTTTCAGGTGCATATCCCTGAACAGTTTTTTGTATTTAATGTTAAAGAATGGTGAAATTGAAGAGCTGTATGCCGACATTTTTCTTGTATTACGACTGCTATCTGGTAATGAACAGTTCAAACTCGATTGAAATTGAAATTTATTGCCAAACAACAAAAATAAACATACAGAGCAAACTTGGATTAGATAGAATAAACAAGAAAAATACATAATCTTGTAGATAAACAAACATAATCAAGTTCACATGACATAGATTACAATGGCACCACCAGCAAAAGTAAAACTTGCTCGCTATGGTGGGAGTCATTATTCTAGGTTTATTGAATTTTTTGTAAATTTGATCTTTGATGATTAAGATATTATGTGATTATTATTGTGAGCTATTACATAATAAAATAAAGAGAAAAATGAAAATCCACATGAAAAGCAAACAATAATTGATAAATGCACTTTTCATAGACACCAAATCATACAAATCATAGTGAAGGCTAACTATACATCAGAAGAGATGAAGTCAATGCTATTCGAGAAAAGTTAAATCTTGAAAGAAGTTACAGCATATAATTTCATTAACAATCCTATTCTGACAGCGATGAATCAAAAAGTCTTCTTGAATTATATTAATAAATTTTGTACTGATATGAAGATTAATTAATTACCTGTTCACATTCCTACTAATTCTAATGGGAGTTTTCATATTGAATAAACAGTTTAGATATCAAGCTACAAAAGAATCTTAAAAACATGGAGCCTCCAACCAGTTTCCCTTTTTCCACTTTGTTCGAGCTCTTACGTACTTCTATACACTAAGGCACTATAAAGACGGGGTATGCTCACTCTCCATCTTGGTTCGTGGCATTAGGAGCCAAATTCGAATTCATATGTAACTCTGCACTCAAACATTTGATGATTGCAAGGCAATTTACGTAAATCTATACATATAGATGGTGAGAATATTCTGATACCTGAACTATTTTTTTTAGACTAGGTACTGTACCATATACAATATTGGCATACGTTGAAGATAAAGCTATTTGAGTTTGATCAATTTGCTTGTTGAAAATATGGTAGGCTACATCTTGAATCTGTCACGTATTATTGCA
The DNA here is from genome assembly GCA_948455865.1 of Conomelus anceps. Taxonomy (NCBI): domain Eukaryota; kingdom Metazoa; phylum Arthropoda; class Insecta; order Hemiptera; family Delphacidae; genus Conomelus; species Conomelus anceps. Next base: position 9,511,179 of record OX418223.1, on the reverse strand, counting down.
ACCCATTATCTTCATGAAATTAATATCAGTAGGCCTATCATTGAATTTGGTCGATCGCTGAATATCATTGAATCGGTTTCGCTGAATTTGGTCAATTACATCAACAATGACCTTTCCAACGAGTACCGGTATATAAAAGACAATAATATAATATTATGATTACATAGCATAGTTTTTTAGTTTTTGTTCATGTGTAGACCAGCGGTTCCCAACCTTTTTTCTTCTGCATACCCCTACTTAAACCAATTTTACAGACATAGTACCCTCAAACTACTAACTCCTGAATGATATTTAAGGAGATAAAATAGTAACTTTTTAAGTGAATTCAACGACTTGCAGTCAAACTTTTTATTAAGAATAGAATCAGTAGAATTTACTTACTCTGTAGGCCAAACGTTTGATCTTTTTCAAAATCCATTTTTGTCCTCTGAAAATGGATCTCCAAGATTCGAAAACGTTCGGTCTACAGAATAAGTAAATTCTACCTATTCTTAATAAAAATTTTGACTGCAAGTCGTTGAATTCACTTAAAAAGTTAATAATAACAACGCAGTTTGTCATGGAACAAGAAATCCAGGAGATAAAATAGTATTTTAATTTAATAATTTTTTTGAATTCCTCAAAGTGCTCAAAGGTCGGGCGCCTTAAACACTAGACTACAGTGACCTTCTGTATAGCATCACTCTTCAAATGTTTTAAATAACTTTTAAGGAACTTGTTATCAAATCTTTGATAGTGTAATCTATGGACACTTATGCTCTGAAAAAGCTCCTAGTGTTAGGCCTATTCACTAAATTTAAAAAAAAATATTTTTCTCATTTGAATTTTTTAATTTTTATTTCATAACTCTGTCAACTTATATCAATGATTAAAATTGTGAAGGTAAATATGTGGATTCAAATATATGAATGGAGTAAGCAGAAATCAATATTTTTAATACCTACACTTAGTAGCTCTGTAATACTTTATTCTGTGCATTTTAACACACACGTTTCTGATATACCCCTGAGCATAATAGACATAGTAGATGACAAATGAAGTGAGGGACATGAGAATGAAAGCTAAGTGCTGAACAGTAAAACATTTTGCACTTTGAATTGATCTTAAAATTCAAACACCATCCACTCCGTCTATCTAACTCAAGCTTTTCGATCGAGTTCTACGAACCAAGATGGCGGCTGAGCATACCTCCTTTTTACAGAGCCCTACTATACACATAATAGCATACACGAATAAATATTACTAACACTTATAAACATTCACATGACATATACATTTTTTCAGAAATATGCCGATCAATTAATTGAAAAAAATGATGATCTTGATCGATTTTTCGTAATAATCGTTGTAATGTCAATTTTTTATTGGCTTGAGTCTTGAGAGGAGACTTGTGCGCGGCTAATAAGGTGAATGGGTGAATGATGAGAAACATCCTTAGCCGAATGAGATTCAAACTCAAGTCTTCAGCAAACGAAGCTATCCAGAGTCTTATCAAATCACAGACAAACTCTACAAACAACTGCGCTACCGCAGTTTGGCAGTTTGGCTTCGCAATTGGTTGTGACAACATCTGCATTATTCATGAAATCAAAGATTATTATAAGAATTTCCTTAGCTAGTACGTATAAAAATTCCAAATTCCAAGTTCTCTCAATAATTATTACTATATTTGAATTAATAGTAATCATTAAATCCATCAACTAGAGTAAATTTAAGTATGATAGACATTGAAAAGAGTCGAAACTGTAGTATTTCGTGCGTTAATTATTTTAATGGCTGTGACAACATCATATTTTATTATTTATTATGGATATTTACCACAATATCACCAGCAATAAAACAAATACGGCGGCTCTGGTAGCGCAGTTGGTTGGAGCGCTTGTTTGTGATAAGATAAGGCTCTGGCTGGCTTCGTTTCCTGCATCTCAATATCACTAAATTCCTGGGCTTAGTCATTGATGACAGTTTGTCATGGGATGGTCACGTTTGTCAGGTAGTTAAAAAGATATCCAAGGGACTTTATGCTCTGCGACGAATGTCCAATGTTTGCGGTATTCAAACCATGAAAGCACTATATCATGCACTTATTCATTCCCATCTGGCATATGGGCTTTGTATTTACGGAAGTTCATCTAAGAGAAACCTTGATAAAATACTAATACAGCAGAAAAGGGCTCTGAGAATAATAATGCATCTCAAAAGAACTGACTCCGTAAGACTTGTTTTTTCACAACTTGGAATCTTGACCATTTATGGGCAATATGTTTTTTATGTAATTATGTATTTTAAAAAACACTCAGATGCTGAATTAAGAAATAAATCACATAGTTACAATACTCGGTATGGAAAATTTTTGGAAAGACACAATTCGGATTTTTTCAAGAAAAAAACAATTTATATAGGGAAAAAATATTTTACCATTTTACCAAGAAATTTTCAATTATTGGAGGATATTAAAGAGCTTAGTATTAAATTAAAGAAATATTTGGTAGGATTGTCCCTGTACTCATTGCTGGAATTTACCAATAATAAATGATATAGTTAAGATTTTTATTAATTGTTTACATTTTAAATGTGACACTATTCAAATGTACTTGTACAGGTTCAATGAATAAAGACGATTCAATCAATCAATCAATCAATCTCATTCAGCCACGGATAATTCACCACATTACCCCCACACAAGTCTCCAAACTCATCCGCAATAACAAAAAACCTTTTTATTTTTTACTACATTACCAGCAATAAACACACCACAAGAATAAGGAAACTACAGAACTTCGCAGCCAGCAATCGTTTTAAAAGTGTGGCATGTACACTGCTTTATCCCTTGTAATTAAATAGGGACGCTGAGTTTCCACTGAAGGGAAAAAAGGTCTGTGGAAAGAATAGGGCAACATTAGTAGCTGTGATACGGGTCTCGGGTCCCTGGGGCTATTAGGAAATTGCCGCTTTAATAGAAGCCGGGCTATCGCCCTTAACAAGGGGGGCTGTGGATCCCCCCCACCCATAGATCGGTGGAAGGGGTTGAGGGGGGTGAATCACGGCTAGACAGAGAAAATAGATTTGCTTTGTATCTCGGTCATTAAACTGTGAGTTAATTCGAGGTCTATGAAACACTGCAATGCACTGAATTGCATAATCAGTCGCGGTTGCCTGCTATCTGATTATCCCTTGCGCTCTTAAGGGGGTTTGACCTTTCATAATTTATTCATTCTCCAAGAGAGACACGGATTTCAGTTTGAAACACGGTGGAAACATCTTAATTCATTCTGTATTCGCAGTTTTCTTCACGTAGGACGTGATTTTTTGTAAATTTTGAAGAGGTTTGCATGGTTTCGAACTATAAAAATATGATAAGTGGTATGTAAATTTTTAAAGTACAATGTAGAGTTAATAATGAAAGTAGAAACTACATGAAAATAGAACAGGGTGAAGTAGTTTTGGGTAATTCCCTATTATATATACATTCCTTGAAGGTAAAGGGGTATAAGTGCTGCTTACTCACATCAAAATAGATGGAAAATGAACAAAAATGGAGACAATTATTGCTTTTTTAAGAGAATAAATGGAAAAAACTGTAGTTTCTTACTCAGAAAAAAAATGAGCAAAAAAGCATAGCAATTACAGGTTGGGGCTAATTTCAAATGCAATTTACTCGAATTTTGTCACTTGCATTTATAAATTTTTCCATTGCAAATTTTGTCAATTTACATTTTGTCACTTGTAACCCTCTACCTCTGGAGGCCTCTATGTGAAATGAATATTTTGGAAATAATTGAGAAGCAAATAATATTGTAAAGAATAAGAAGGAAAGTACCGTTGATTTTCTCCCACTATTGTCAGGTTACTTCGTGTGAAAATAATATGGGAAGGTTCTTCATGTTTTTAACAATTAGTTATTCGTTTTATTAATTAGTTATTAGTTAAACTACAATTAGTTATTCTCTTTAAAATAGGAGAACAACTCTACGAACCAAGAATCATTTTTGTTACAAAATCACAATCACAAAATTTGTTAGCTTTACAAATAGCTAACATTCTGTTGTCTCATATCCTAATTTTTTTTCAACTTCAGTAAAGATTTAGTATTTTACCATTTATGTTACTCTCATTGAGTCTGCTAACTATAAAAGCTCTATGACCATTAATTTCTAGTTTTCAACTGAGCCGGTTTTATGCAGCGCGTTTTCTCTCGTGCAACGAAAACGCGGGCTAGAGATAGTGTAGAGATGGTGAAATATAACATATTTAAATTTTGGGAAGAGAGCAGTTTTGGACTTGTCTGTTGCGCCTTCTCATTCATTGTAATTTTTTCGCAATAAATAAATAAATTCAAAAACAATAAACAGCGTAATTTTGCTCATAGAAAAAATTTCAAAAATATATTTACTCAGATGAATATGAGGAACACGTTGACAAAAACTGAAGTATCCGAAATTTCATCAATTTTGATTTTGGTCGAAAGGGCCTTGCACAATGCACAGCCTAGGTGATAATCCATTGATCTATTGCAGCGCTAGACTTGAGCGACACAAAACGCTCGTTTCAAACTTTTATTTTGTTTCAACGCATTTAAACAGTATTTAAGTCACGCTTTTCAATTATCAGCCGCTTGATCTTTAAATCGCTTATCAACCAAAAGAGCGTCAGAAACGTGCATAAAACGACCCTTTCAACTCAATAATAATTGAATCGCCGCGTTTATTGTCGCGCAACAGGAAACGCGGTGCATGAAAGCGGTAAGCAAGCGAAGGGTGGATCAGATTACTGTTTGTTGACCAGACCATGGCAGTTGCTGTACTCAAGTACTCTGATTCTCTGATAGCGTTTTACAACTTTATAAATCGTGTAATGCGTTTAAACGCTGCATATTTTCACAGTAACTGGCCAAATGAAAGTTTGCAACCTATTTTTCAGTTTGAATAACCCTTTTTTACAACACCACTTTTTCTGCAACCCTACAGCCCTATGAAAGTGTTACTATCGCAAGCATCAAGTATATAGGTGGTTTGATAATTCCGGTACACTGCTTCAACTTTTCTATTTTTATGCAATTACAATATTTGCAACCTATTTTGCACTGTTCAAATAACCCTATTTTACAACACAACTTTTTCTGCAACCCTAAAACCCTATGGAAGTGTTACTATCGCAAGCATCAAGTATATAGGTGGTTTGATAATTCCGGTACACTGCTTCAACTTTTCTATTTTTATGCAATTACAATGTTTGCAACCTATTTTGCACTGTTCAAATAACCCTATTTTACAACACCATCTTTTCTGGAACCCGTCAACCCTATTAAAATGTTACGATCACAGGACCTAAGTATGTAGGTGGTTCCACTGTTTTATCTCTACTATTTCCCTGGAATTACAATGTTGAGATCCTGTGTGAATGGCTTTAAACTTGAAACGCTCATTCACAGGAATGCGAAATGCTTGCCATCAAAAGCGCAAGCCAAATAGAATGTTGCACTATTACACTGTAGTAACACGTCAGTGTGAAGTTAGCGCTACTCTTCTGTCCGCTGTAGTGACGCTATAACACTGCTGCCAGTCTATTTTATATAATAAACAGTTGCTACTTGCTGTTATCTGTCGATAAAAATCTAATGCTTTAGAAAAGGGATTAAAGGAGAAGAGAGAGAAGAAGAAAAGGAAGAGGAAAAGATGAAGAGGAAGAGGAAGAGGAAAAGATGAAGAGGAAGACGAAGAGGAAGAGAAAGAGAAAGAGGAACAGGAAGGGGATGAGGAAGAGGGAGAGGATCGGGAAGGGGAAGAGGAAGAGGAATGGGAAGGCGAAGAGGAAGAGGAAGCGAAATGGGAAGGGGAAGGGGAGGGGGAAGAGGAACGGGAAGAGGACGAGGAAGAGGAACGGGAAGGGGAAGAGGAAGGGGAAGAGGAAGAGGAGGAGGAACGGTAAGGGGAAGAGGAACGGGAAGGGGAAGAGGAACGGGAAGGGGAAGGGGATGGGAAGAGGAAGAGGAACGGGAGTGGAAGAGGACGACGAGGAGTAGGAAGAGGAAGAAGAGAAAATGGGGAAGAAGTAGAAAAAGAGGGATTGGAAAAGAAAGAGTAGGAGGAGGACGAAGAAGAACAAGAAGCTGAAAGAGAAAAAGATGGAGAAGAAGAGAAAGAAGAGGAAGTTGGAGGAGAAGAAGAGGAAGACGAAGAGGAAGAAGAAGAAGGATAATAAGGATAAGAAGAAGAAAAATAAACAAAAAGATGAAGAAGAAGAGGGTGAGGAAGAGGAGAAGGAAGGGGAAGAGGAGAAGGAAGAGGAGAAGGAGAAGGAGAAGAACAAGAACAAGAACAAGAAAATGAATGAAGAAGAAGAAGACGATGACGGAGACGAAGGAGAAGGAGAAGGACAAGGAGAAGGAGGAGAAGGAGAGGAGAAGGAGAATAATAATAAGGACAGCAAGAAGAAAAATAAACAGGAATAGGAGAAGGAATAGGAAGAGGAAGAGAAAAAAGGGGAAAAAGAGGAACAAGAGAAAGAAAAGGAAGAAGAGGAAGAGTAGGAGGAGGAGGAGGAGGATGAGGAAGAGTAGGAGAAGAAGAAGAAGTTGAAGAAGAAAATAAGAAAAAGGTTAATAAGGACGAGAAGAAGAAAAATAAACAGATATATGAAGAGGAAGAGGGTGAAGATGAGGAGGAAGTAGAGGAAGAGGAGAAGGAAGAGGAAGAGAAAAAAGGGGAAATGAGGAACAAGAGAAAGAAGAGGAAGAAGAAGGGAAACAAGAAGAAGGAAACTTCAGTGGTCGTGGGTTCAAATCCTGCTCCTCCGTCTGGCATTTATGTGTTATCATTCACCTCATTACACACGCACAAGTCTCAAACTCATGTGGGCATCATCAGCAATTAAAAAAAATACATAGATAATAATTATATTATAGTAATACTCCATACAGTAGATACTATATAGTAATACTCCATACAGTAGATACTACATAGTAATACTCCAAATAGTATAGCAGATTGTAGACTTAGTATACAGTATACTTGTAATATAGTACATACTCTACATAGCTTATAACATTGCAATGGCCTGAAACTGAAACTCGATGTTATAGCTCTGTGGTTAGGCTGAAGTTTTATGGGTTGTTGAGAGCAGATTGGGCAGTGGCTAGAAAATTGATATTTGGCTGTAGAAAGGCCTAGACAATGAAGGTGAATAGAAGGTAAGAAGATGAGAGAAAGAAGAAGATGAAGAAGAGGTAAAAGAGAAAAAAGGGGATGATGATGATGAAGGAGTAGGAGAAGAGGAAGTGGGAGAGAAAGACTACTAGATGAGAGACGACAATAAAGGTAGCGGAGAGGTAAGATAAATAAGAGAAAGGCCCACAAACTGAAGGATAAAATAGATAAGAGAACCACTATCACAGATTTTAGAACGGTCGTTGGTGTGTACGATCTCCTACCATAGTGGGGATTAATTCAAGCCGCGAAACCGGACGAAGTCGTCGTAAATCTCTCAACGTAACGTGACGTTACGTGCATTGTGTGGAAGGGCTGATTGTTTCAAAGCTATCGGTCTTCACGTCACCTCGTGTCGCTGAAATCACTCTCTTGCATTCTCTTCTCTCTCTCTACCTCTATCCCTCCCTCTATCCCTTTCCTTTTCGGGGCACTATCAAGTCATAATCTATCACTGGAGACAGATTTCCCGCCATTGCCGCCGGCCGATTTCAGTCGTACGAGTCAAAAAAGCACTCGTCGCAGAGGATCTGTGAATTAAGCCCGGTAAATAAATACCGTACGCACACTGCGACTGATCACTGCTCTGTCACTGTTTATCACTGTTGATGGATGTAGGCTGCAGCTCACGTTGAATAATATACAGCATATTTCACTCGTCTTGCTGTTGCGGTATATGGTGTGTGCGAACAATGAGTTTTTAATGGTTGTTTGTGTCATTGAAAATTTTAGTATAGGATTGTTTCAGGTAGAGCACCTTTATAAAAATACAAATAAGTACGGTACTAATAAATACAAATAAATAAAAATAAATACAAACAAATACAGACAAATACAAACAAATTCAAGCAAATACAAATAAATACAAACACATGTATTCCAATTAAAAATTATTTAAAAAAATTTAAATTCATTAGTCGTCGGAAATGTAATTCCCACATAGGATATCCTGCGCGTGGGAATGGTCTTTTAATAGCGTGATTAGTAGGAAGGAGCACCAGGATATGAAGATGGGGCACCGGATGTCTCTTGATCGAAGAATCAGGAGAAATGTAACCCATTCCAGCTTATTCTGCTGCTTGCATAAGAGTCTAAAATGCAGAAAACGAACAGGAGCAGAAAGAGATCTATGATCAGAATTTTTCAAATCAATCAAGCTACTGCATAATGTATAGTTGTTTCAATGATACCTAATAGCGAATTCCTAATCAGAATTGAAAAATTGATAAATAAAAACTACGGGAATGCAAATTTAAGAGTAGAATTTTCGAATTTTTCAATAGGTATACTGTTTGAAAAAAGAGTAGGCTTACTTTTTTTCTATCTTTTTTCCGAGGATGAAGCCCACTTAGGTCTGAGACCTGTGGGTAATGAATTGGATGATAGCGATTGATGAGTTGGACCTACAGTTTTAGGTGGGTTCCGAACCACCGAGAAGTGATTTTACAGCAGAGAACTTTTATGCTGGTCAATGCAATCGGTCACCCTTACAAAGAGCGCCCATGAGTTTCGTAGCTTATCTCTGATTGAACAGGTACCTGCTATGGCACTCGGCTATCACTTCCAAATCTTATACTCGAACTTATACTATAAAAAAATTAAATTGGCCTTCTATATGCATATGTGATTTTGTCTTCAGTTACGTCCCTTCCTTCTTGAAGAAGTCATTTATTTACTGTGCGGTATTAATTTTCACTGTACTTTTTGAAATATATTCGGGTATTTTACTATACAGCAAATATGTATGATGAGTCTTAAAGTCGTGTTATTTTTTTGCAAATTACAAAATATTTTTTATAATAAACATTTTTTGTCTTGATGATGAAGCCCACATGAGTCTGATACTTTTGTGTGGATAACGTGAGTGGTGGTGATTGATGACAAAATGTAATGTGGTGAATGATGATAAAATGCATGATGTATATCATGTATATTGTATAATGTGTTTATATAAATCCAAATTCACACTATATAGTATATAGTAGACCAAGATACGCAAAGTGTCTGTAGACGAGTCAAGGGTAGATGAGTCTTCTGTATGGACGGTTCATAGATACAGTCTCAAAACCAAGTTTTTTGTCTCGTCTAGCGACCACACTACATGATGCCAATTATTATTAATTTAGTTTGCATTAGTTTGCGTTGGTTATAGGTTATATTATTCCAATGCAAATTATGTTGATTATTAGAAGGCGTTGATACACTTGCAGTTATAATACAATTCGACCATCAAGTTATTAATAATTTGCTCATGGCATAACAGATGAGCTTGAATATTCACCAAATAATCATAATGAGAAGAGTAGGCTAAATGGAATGGAATTGTGTGGTCATCATTTAATACAAATTATTTTTGATTTCCATGAAGAGGTTGATTAAAATGTTTCCTTCATTCGAGCTCTTGATTGAAATGAAATTTCTGTAAAGCAAATTATACATGATATCTAATCTCTTAATATCAATACCCATTTAATTTATTCAATATTGATTAAATCCATAGATTCCATCAATTAAGTCAGACGCTTTTATCACAAAGTCATCTATCAATATTCCTGTGAAATTCGTTTTCGCAAATCCCATTTTCCAATTGTCAACCAATACAAAGGACGCTGTAATAGAGGTTTTAATTAACTTCATAGAATTTTGTTCTGTCTTTGAAATATAAATTAGGTTTGAATCAAAGAACTCACCTGATGACCAATATTGGATGAAATTGAAACTTATTATGAATGACATTATTTTGACTGTTTAAAACATGTGAAAGCTCATTTAAAGCATGTCAATCCTTAAACAGGGTTCATTAAGTACAGAGTAACTTAATATATACTAAACACGGAATGATACTATTGGCTGAGGGAGAAAGTGCCTCTAATAGGCTGACTTTCATTGAAGATCTGTGATTGGCTTAAGACCAAAACATGACACGCCCACTGGTGGGAGGAGCAACAAGCAAAAAATAAGTGTCAAAATCAAGAACCAAAAACTGGGAGCACATAGAAAGCAACAAACAAGAACAAAACACAAGTAGGCTTCAGTGAGGTTCAATTTTTTAATTTAAAATTTTGTAGTTTTAGCTTACTTGTGTCTTGTTCTTGTTTGTTGCTTTCTATGTGTTCCCGGCTTTTAGTTCTTGATTTTAACACTTATTTTATGATTGCTGCTCCTCCCACCAGTAGGCGAGTCTTGTTCTGGCCTTCAGCCAATCATAGACCTTCAATGAAGGTCAGCCTATTAGAAGCACTCTCACCCTTAGCCAATAGTATCATTCTATATATAGTATAATTATATTTAGGTACTCTGTACTTTAGTTTCAGTTTGATAATGGTGTAGCAACCGAAACTATTATCTCACTATTTTTAATAAATAATGTGGTTGTGACAGCTTCGTCTTTTTATTCATTTTGGATATCTTCCACAATATCACCTTCGCCACTACAAAGAAAGCCTTTATAAAACTAAAGAATCGAAATTTGAGTGTAGAAGAATTAATTTTGAAATTTTTCTTATTTATTTTTATTCTTATTCTCATAGAAATCATACAATATTGAGCAGAAACAATGAGAAAAATTGTGAAGAAAATGAATAAATAAATAAGAAAAATCCCAAAATTCTTTAAAATTTTTCTCATTGTTCCACTTTTTTTCTTATTGTTTCTGCTCAATATTATAAATAATTTCTATGCTTATTGGATGACAAATAGCGTTTTACCAGTAGAATAAAAACGCTTTTTACCTCTTTAATCGGACCAGCGCCTTCTCAAAATAGAAACCTTACAAATCGAAACTATAGAAACCTTAATACAGGTTTATATAGATTTGTAGATATATCGATATAGATTATAGATACAGTATATAGAATGGCGCCCTGATTCACAATATAAAAATAAATTTATTAGTTTTATTTTTATGTGGCAAATATATCGATATATCAGGTCAACCACGTGTGCCATTTTTAATGAAACTAGTATATCTATAGAAACTTGTATGGTCTATGTAGAGTGGGTATTGATCGGACTCTACTATATAGCATAGTAGGTTGACAAAAGTAATATTAATTCCCCTTTTAGCATTCTATAGGACTAGTCTATGATTGGTTCATGTTGTTTATCAGGATTTAATAACAAAATGAAATTGAACAAACAATATCAGGCTCATAAATGCGCATTTTAGTGTGTTCTAGCATCGAATCGTGATCATTATTTTTATAACTACGGTTTATTCCAGTAAAAGAAACGCAATTCCATTTGGAAGTTCGCTGAAATATCGCAGTTCATGGTAGAGTTGTTTTGTTCTGACAGAAAATATCCGGAGGGCCATTGCTTTTTCCTCTGCTTTGTTCAATTGTTAACAGTTTCTTATTTTTCGAGTCAGCTAGAGTCATTCCCATTGGAAAAGCTCTGATTGATGAATGGTGCAGATCTTTTTTTTCAAGTTCTCTTTAAGTTTTTCGAGGGCGAAGTGGTATATTCAAATTAAAACTCTCTCTGCTTTTCTCCTTTTCTGTTCTTTTAACTCTCACTCTCTGTTTCTCGATCAATCTTATTTTAATCACTCTTTATTCGATCTCTGTGATATGTGATAAGACAAAACGTGACTTACGTTCGTATTTTTTATGAACCGTTGATGATTGAAACTTTATCATCACTTTTTCTAGGCTTCCTCAACTCAAGGAAGTGTGAAAAGCTTCAAAAGTTGATGCTTTTTTAAGCTTTTCTTTCTTTTCTTTTTCTTTTTGAGGATGAAGCCCACATAGGTCTGAGACCTGTGCGTGGGTAATGAGTTGGATGATGGTGATTGATGAGTTGGACCTACAGTTTTAGGTGGGTTCCGAACCACCGGGAAGTGATTTTACAGCAGAGAACAGTGTCTTTTTTGCTGGCCAATCTAATCGGTCACCGTTACAAACAGGACCTACGAGAACGCAGCTTATCTCTCTGATTGAACAGATACCTGCTACGGCTCGCGGCTATCACTTCCCTTTTGATCACTTTTTATTCGATCTCTGCGATATGTGATAAACACAGCCAGACTTGTGCTCTTATTTTTTATGAACCATCAATGACTGAAAATTCATTATCGCTTGTTTGAGGCTTACTTGACTCAAGGAAGTTTGAAAAAGCTTTACAAGTGAATACTTTTTAAGTCTATCTTGAGCTAAGGAAGCCTCAATGTAGGTTCAATCGAATAAATAAATATTTTATTTCCAATAAAGAAATATAAAACTACATGTAGCCTATATAATATTATACTTCATTCACAACTACAAATAGTTTAATATCACAACTGACGCTGTATTTCTATTTAATATATGATTTTCACTTACTTATATTGGAGATACTGGAGGGATGCATTTCACTTCTAAAGATAAGCTTTATCAGCCTTGAAGCTCCTCCACCATGAAGCTACTCTTTAGAAGTGAAATGCATCTCTCCAGTATCGCCAATATAAGTGAGTGAAGATCATATATACAGTATTAAATAGAAGTACAGTGTCAGTTTTGATATTAGATTGTTCATCAAGTATTCACACAGAGATACAAATAATTGCAATTTTCGAACATCAATTAATTCATGAGTAGAAATTACCCTACTCAACTATGGCATGTATCATGTTCTAGACTAGGGGTTAACAATATTCCCAAGTGAGCACACGCATTATTTGAAATGATTGTTTGTGTGTTTTGTCGTCCTGTGTTCAATATACAATTATTTACTGTGATTTCGAATATTTTGTAGTGTGATATGTCTTTGAAGCAGGAACTATCACTTCAATTACTCAGTATTTATGTCATTCAGTTTTTTCCATTTTAAAATAACTAAAATCAATGAAAATACAGCTATATATTCAATCACATGCAGTTTTGGCAAATGCGACATTGCCAATGACAATGCAAGTGTGACTCACTACATGATACATTCAAATATAGTTGGAAGACCTTCTAATCCCTCTATTGTTTACACCACAACTCCTTATTGTTTAGCTTTCTTGTTTTTTATTGAGTGTTATACATATGTGGTATTATTGTATTGTTGTGTTTGTTTTTTGGGATGTGTGTGTTAATAAATAAATTGAATTGAATTGAAAAAAAATACGTCCATTCATTTATTTTGGAGGTATCAGTGACGTAGCCAGGGGGGGGTCCTGGGGGTCTGGACCCCCCCCCCTTCCGGTCCTAAATTTTATATAATTTTCATTAAATTAAACGTAAAATAAGACAAAGCACTGATGTTGGTGTTATTTTCAATGCCAAGAGAGCTAAAAAAGACTGTTCTAGGAGCTCTATTTTTCAAAAAATTTCCAGGAAAGTAACACCAGATTTCAAAATCTTGGCTACGTCACTGGAGGTATGAACAAGAATGCGTAAATAAGTAGGCTATGGCCCATAAAATGATACATTCAAATACATATAAGCAATTCTATATGTTCATTCTAGTCGGAGTATTGATTTTTTAAAATACGGGTATCTTTTTCGATAAATCTGTGCATTTTTTGTTCATTCATGTAGTTCGGAGATATGAATGGATTATCGCATGAATTAACATTTTTGAATGCGGTTTTGGGATCCCACTCCTATCAATGATACTTTCCATTGCCGAATATTGAGCTATTGAGCACATATATAAGGGTTGGCCTGGCCACATCTTGGATTGGTGAGAGCTCTGGGCAAATGCCAACAAACTCCCGCTCTGTGCACCTGCTACAACCACAGCTTCTGGTCACCACGGACCACAGCCAATGTGGCATCAGTCCACTTGTAAGCTATTGATTCTTATCCTGTCTGTTCCCAGCCCATTTGCCCCACTATGATCTATGTGCCACTAGAGAAAGCTTTTCAAAACAACTCAAAATAAGACACAATAGAAACGTTATACAAAATAAATAATATCGATTTATCTATTATATAGGAATAATCTCAGTATTTTATTATCACTTTTTTATTTCTGATGTTGCCCACATGAGTCCGAGACTCGTGCGTGGGTAATGAGGTGAATGATTACACATATAGATGCCAGACGGAGGAGCGGGATTCGAACCCACGACCGCTGAAACGACAGCAAGTTGAAGTTATGACGCACCAACCAACTGCGCTAAGCGGCCCGCCAATCACTTACCTGGTGACTTTGTCCTTTGCCAGTGCAGCAGAACAGCCGGAAGCCTTGGTATGCAGCACTGGGGTGGATGTTGGTAAAAACTAATTTTCGGGCAGTGCCCTCAATATTGTCTTCTGAAATTAGTAGCAATCTCAAAACAGTCTATGAACGTTGACAGTTGGCTGGCTACTTCTCCATACAGTTCAACAAATAATAATAAATATAATAATAAGCGTATGGTTTTTAATGGTGAGGAGGCCCTTACGGGTAGTTCCACCTCGCCTTTCAAGCCATGTTATGGGGAACATGGTGAACCTACTATTCTAGGTGGGTTCCGAATCATTGGGTAAAAATGATAATAAAGTTTATAACATACAGTTATTGAAGTGCGGTCACCTATCCAAGCGCAGTCTTGATTGTTCGTAACTGAATATCACGATCACATGAACACCACGCTCACCGTACGACCAATCACCACCCAAAATATTAGTATCAGTAAAAAATGAGAAAATTGCATGAAGTAATAAAATCGAATGGCCATTTTCACAAGAACGTAAATCAAAAAATCAGCTGATCTAACACCAGACCCGAGATTAATTTTAATCGAAATTTGCGTTGAAATTTGTAAAGGCAAATTTGTTTTGACGGACTATTATTATGATTTTTTTTTTTTTTTTTTTAGGATGAAGCCCACATGGGTCTGAGACCTGTGCGTGGGTAATGAGTTGGATGATGGTGATTGATGAGTTGGACCTACAGTTTTAGGTGGGTTCCGAACCACCAGAAAAGAGATTTGAAAAGAGATTTTGAAGGAACTTCATTTATTTGGCAACAATGTGATTTTATATAAATAGATGTTTTTCTTATTATAATTATAAAAATTTAAGTTATACAATAATTGTGACATAAGTTGTAATTACTGTAAAAACTCCCAATAAATTTGCTCATTTTAAATATAAACCGCGTTTGAGTCAAAAGTTTCTAGAGTTGTGTAGTTACCGGTAGAATATTGACCAGTTAATTTCTAGTCGAAAATTCACCGGATATCAGTTTTCCCTCTTGATTGTCTTTGCGTAACGAAATTCTCCTGTTCCAAGATCAGTTTGGCCAGTGACCGGGAATCAAATGTTGATTGCAATTGTGAAACCGGCCATAAGTCTAATCTTTTATGCAATCAGAGGAGAATCATAGGGAAGTGATAGCCGTGAGCCGTAGCAGGTATCTGTTCAATCAGATTAGATAAACAACGCTCTCCTGGGCCCTCTCTGTAAGGGTGTCCGATTGAATTGACCAGCAAAAAAGACTCTGTTCTCTGCTGTTATATCACTTTCCGGTGGTTCGGAGCCCACTTGAAATTGTTTCCAATAACATGGCTGAAGCGGCGAGGCGAAACTACTCGTAAGGGTCTCCCCACCAATAAAAGCCATACATTTGCTAGTCAATCAAATCGTTCTCCTTTACAGAGAGGACCCAGGAGAGCGTTGCTTATCTAATCTGATTGAGCAGATACGTGCTACGGCTCATATTAATATGGATTTACTTCATAGTGGAGAATGAGAGTAAAATAATGTTTATTTTGAATGGATTTCCTCTATGAGTTAAACTTCTTGATAATTGAAACTGGAGTGAAATAAATTTTCTTCTATGAGCTATTATAGAGATAAATTCCTATTAATTTACGAATGGAAGGTTATGGCATAGCGTTACTCGACAGTCTTTGTAGTGAATAAGAAGATATCATGACAACTAAGAGGCTCAAAATGATAAAACTGGTGGGAAAGCGAGAGGCAGCAAGCTGTGCGCGGCAATAAAATAATTTGTCAGATTTCTCGTGGAAATTGTTTCACCGCGGGCGGTTGGTGAGGGCTTTTAGGGTGGTGGGAGGGAAGAGGTTGGTGTTTTTCTCTTGTCTCGGCCATTTTTTAAAGTGAGGACCACTCAGCCGAGTACACCACGCTTCAAAGCGCACTTTTTAAAGTTTCAAATTTATTCGCACTTGTCATTTTTCCCTCTTGAAATTCCGTATTATTTAGTAAGTAGAGAGCTAACTGTAAATGTTTGTTACAACGATGAGATTTGTCAAGAGTGTCTCTGACAGTTTTAAATAAGAGTCAGAATGATTCTAACATCAATGATTGTATTGTCATATAATTTATTCAATGGTTTTCTGTGGTATGGTATATATTTTCACTGATTTCCATCATGGTATGCTTTGTTCTTTTTTTTTTTTTTTGTAGATTACGTATTGAAGACTCCAGTTAAGGAGTTTAAGACAAGTCAGATTAACAATAAAATTATTCTATCTTATACACTAGTTACTATAATTACTATATTAGTTGAGGTGAGGCTTAATTTTGATATGAAAGGAACTCGTTAACACTATAAAAAGCTTTATCAACTAAATATTTTTCCAATTGAATTATGATTTCCATGGTATGTTACTTTTTGTATGCTTTCTTGATTTAAAGCGCGCTGCGGTGGAACAAGTTTAACCTAACCTCGCATTAATGGGAATGTACATAGAATTCAATTAATTTATTATTGAACTTTTTATCTAGGAATTCACGATCTAGCGAGGTTGGGTTAAGCCAAGGTTACTATACAGAAGGTTGCCTCAGTCCCGTAAGGCGTTTGTAGACAGTAGCCACCGCGGCACTGACGTCACATGCCAACCAGTGCTCGCACTCTCTCTGCTGAACCTTATCGTTTGGGTCGTTTTAACCAGTTATTTCCTGAGATATTTTGTATTTGTTCTTGAAATAAATTATCTTATAAATCAATTTTTACTATTACCTACTATTGCATGACCTAATTGGTGCATGTATGAAGATACATTGATCTCAATATTAACAAAACCAACATTAAATGGACATATTAACTTGTTTTACTTACTCTGTATAGGAACCTTGGGGTTAAGCTTGTTCCGTTTGACCTCCATATAATCCGTAAGAATTTTTTAATTTTTTTTCCCATACAACATATTACAATCGTAATAGTACAATTAAAGTAGAAATAAATATATTTCCCCACATGGACTGCAGATCCGGAAGTACAATTGCTTTTTATTACGTGTTTCTTTCTCCGATGATTAATACTATATGATTTTTTCTTCCAATGATTTCTTGAGCAAAGAACATTTTAAAATGTTGCTTGCACAGTGGAGTATCCAATACTCGAGGATAATACCATAATACCATCGCAAAATCAACCAAATGCTCTGGAAAAAAGGTATTTACGCTTCTCCAATATGTCAAATCTCATAAATCATTCCACAGCATATGCTTAATTATTCGATGGCGATGCTCCACTGTGCAAGCAGTCTAGGTAAAATTGTCAGAACTGATTCGTTTCGAAGGTTTGTAGAATGATTTGAAGCTACTGCCACAAATCCCAGTTTTTTTACTATTAAAATTCTTATTTTATTCAATGTTTTGTGCATCCGGCCGTAAAAAACAATGCTTGTTCTGTATGAACTTTACTCCCCACCGATTGACTGGTGAAGTGTCAAGAATGGACGAATATTTGTCCAAACTTCGCCATTTCATGTAATTGCATCGCTTAGATTTTCATTACCGTAGTTAATAAAATTAAAATCATTGCACATAATTTTTTGTACTATAAAAATAGCATTATCTGAGTTTACTATGGTATCTATGTGATGTTGAAAATTTTGTTTTTAACCATTCATATGCAAAATTTGTAGATTTACATGAATAAAGAAAGATAATCTAATCCCACTTAACATGGGATAAGGTGAAGATTGGTGATGATGATGATGATTAAATGTTTTATGCAAAGCTTTTGATTTCTAGAGGAATGAATTTTTATTAGCATCATATTATTTATCATTCCACTAACTCTCTTATTTATTAATTTTTTTTAATTGCTGATGATGCCCAAATGAGTCCGAGACTTGTGCGTGGGTAATGAGGTGAATGATAGCACACACAGATGCCAGACGGTGGAGCGGGAATCGAACCCACGACCGCTGAAACGACAGCAAGCTGAAGCTGCGACGCCCCAACCAACTGCGCTAAGCAGCCTGTTTAAGAACTCGAGTGGGATAATTATTTTTATATATAATATTTATATATACTTTATATATATTCTTGATAATAATTCATTTATATACACAGTTGCTAGTATTGACGATTCTTGAGGAACTCTGGTCTAACTAGAAATAAATATTCAAGTTCTTGGTGACTTACTTGAGTTCTTGACCTCTTCCTTTCTACAATCGTGCTTGTATTGTTCATCAACCTCTGCATTACTTCCTTGTGAACTACTTTAAAGTGAAACTAAGTCAAAGTAAGCACAAGATAGAGCCTCATTTTTTAGACCTGCTGCTTGCTTTCTAGTATCAGGCTAGTGGTCTTGTTTGGCACGGTTTCCCCTATTGATTTACCCCGTGCTCTTGTTGTTAAAAGTCGGCCAACCCTCTGGATGAAAGCTGCACCCTCCGCGCTGCTTAAATGGGGAAGTTTTTCGATTTATCAACGAGGCCTGTCGCACACTTCCCTTCTTTCACCCCCCTGGGGGTCAGGTACCCCGGTGATAACAGCCCCTGAGAAAGTGGAGTGTTCTGCAGC
The DNA here is from genome assembly GCA_948455865.1 of Conomelus anceps. Taxonomy (NCBI): domain Eukaryota; kingdom Metazoa; phylum Arthropoda; class Insecta; order Hemiptera; family Delphacidae; genus Conomelus; species Conomelus anceps. The sequence continues at coordinate 9,492,296 of OX418223.1, read as the reverse complement.
CCTTGTCACATAAATATTCTTGATCCCCTACTAGCCCTTACTTTCCCACTAGCTCAAAAGTAATAAAATATGCTTACGTTTTGAATAAGATCCTTTTTCTTAACAAAATACAAATCTAATTGAGTTTGTTTTCACCAAATCAATCCAATCTGAATATCAATATCAGTCTATTTCAAATACAATCTATTCGTATTTATGATAACAAAATACCTTCTCATACCAAAATACAATCTAATTTAATTTGTTTTAACAAATCAATTCAATCTAAATATTAATATAAGTTCATCAATAATAATCTATTTCAGATACAATCTAATTGTATTTGTGGCAACAAAATACCTTCTCATAACAAAGTACAATTTAATTTAATTTGTTTTAATAAATCAATACTAAATATTAATATCAGTACATCAATAAAAATCTATTTTAAATACAATCTAAATGTATTTGTATTTTTAGATCCTGTTTTATAACCAGAAGTTACAAGCCTATAAATCACAACTAGTAATTAAAAATATATTAGTGAACTCTATAAGACAGACCCTTTTCAATAAGAAACACTAAATCTCAAATAAGACTAATTTTCAAGTGGATAATTATAAGCACTGACAATTCTGTATATCAAAATTATTATTTTTTTAAAGTGTTACATTAGTTTAGTTACATTTAGTGGATAAAAAGTCGAACATCAACAACCTCTTTTTTTTTCTTTTCTAATTTTTTCTAATCAACTTTTCTAATTCTCTTATCACTTTGGGAATTCAGCGTTGCCTGATATGAAAAATACAATTCTCCGTCTACTAGTAGTTTTGATGATCACTTTTATTGTATTTAATCATAGAGGAAGAAGTAATACGAGTTCTGTTGTACTTGCTATTACTTTATGAATGATAGTACTAAAACTAGGGTTCCAAGATGATTAAGGCTATATGGACTAAAGTAACAAGTCCAAGTAGAATATTACTATTACCAATGATGCTTTCTTGCAAACCCGATCATATTAAAAATAAATATTAAAAGTATTGCAATCGATAAAAATATTCGAAATAATGGATTACATTACCGGTATTGAAAATTATTTCACAGAAAATACAGTTTTTTCCATTATAGTGTACAAAGTAGCTCTTTGCTGTACGACAGAAATCCATTACGCACGACCTGAAGGCGAGTGCGGAATAGGTTCTCGAGTGCAGCAAAAACACTTTCAGCATGAGTTACGCATTACATTTTCCCTACAGTTGGCACATCTGGAGTGCGGCAAAGTCAGCTGGTGTGTGGCAAAGTAAAATAGTGCAGGAATCAGCTGTATTGCGTACAACAATTAGTTCATAAATAACTGCTTTGGATAACTGTAGGAAATTGAACGTTTATGAAACGATTGTATAATGACTGCTTTTAAGCCAAAATGAGATTTAAGTTAAAACACAAGTGAAACAAGTTCATTACATAACTAGCCAACAAACGTTATAAATCAATATATTATGCTAAATTCAACATACCAATCAATCGGGGATAACTTACACTAACATAACATAGAAACGCGTGTTTTTTGTTGTTTGGTTCTGAATTGAAATGAAAATTGATTTCAAAATGTTTGAATCGACTGATGTGAATAACGCATAACATTGATATCGACACGTATGAAGTAATCCTGAATTCTGATTGGTCTACCTCTAGATCTATACTGAAAAGTGACAGTAGTGTTATAATAGCTTCATTATAACGTTGATAATTCATGGAATAAAAGATTAACATCGCTTCCTAACCTATTATGTCTACTTACAACGTAGACATTGATGAAAATCATTATATCACTACTTGTGGTTTATGATTTGTAGCGAGGCTCTTTCCACTAATAACACTACTAAACAGGAACCTGGTAACAAATGATGATGTTGAAAGTCATTTGTAGTCAAAATAAAGTTTGTTGCTAGGTCGTGAACAACCTAAAATACGTGGAAACTAATTATTCATCTCTCATCACTTACTTATTGTTCACTCCGATTGTATCACAGCGCTTGATGAGTTTCGTAGTAAGTTGTTGGCGAAGTTCTGTTTCTATCTGTTGACATAGATAGCGATGAGATCCTGTACATCACAAAGTTTGGGCGTAACTTGAAGCTATGTGGAGGTAGCGAGAGGGAGTAAGAGAGAGAGAGAGTGAGCGTGTGTGTGAGTGAGGGGGGAAAGTGTGTCAGTGTGCGAGGGAAGGAGTGAGTACGCGAATACAGGTTTTCTATATAAGTATTTCATGATTACCACCTGGATTTTTTGGAAACTGACGTTACCTTAAGACCAGTCTTTACCTTTCTAAAATGTAGGCTCTTTCGTTAACCCACCTTAATTAAGGCTTCCTTATCGTTTTAAGGGAGCATCAAAATAGTCCCATAAATATGAGCCCTAGAGTATTTGGTCAAGAAGTAGGCCTACTTGGGTAGACTTTATTTGAAAGACAAAAATTATTGTTTTCTTGATGATTAAGCCCACATGATTCTTGGAGTTGTACGTGGTTAATGGAGTGAATGATGTTATGAATGGTTATTATAGTTTTAGGTGGGTTCCGAACCACCGGGTAAGTGATATAAATCTGATAACATCATTTTATCGCAGCTGGTCACCCTTCCAAACGCAGTCCCAGGTGCTCGTGACTGAAAACACGATCAGCCCTGTCACCACACTCAGCGAGCGGCCAATCACTGATTGCATTACAAAAAATCAATAATGTTTCATTCTCGCATGCTGATACAGATTCTTCTTTAATGATTATGGCATTGAACATCATTTTACTTTGGAAACTTTCCTTATATTAGTTATTCTTATTACAACGTTTGTTTTTATTGTATTATGACTGCTTTTTTTTGTAGATTACGTCTTTGAGACTCCAGTTAGGAGTATAAGAGAAGTCAGATTAACAATTATACAATCTTATACACTAGTTACTATCACTATATCAATTAGTTGTGGTGAGGCTTAATTTTGATGTGAAAGGAACTATAAAAAGCTTTATCAACTAAATAATTTTTCAGTTATTTTAAAAATATTACTATATTTTCAACACTCTTTAAAAATTGCGCAAGGCTCTTTAAAAGCATAGTGCTTTGTCTAATAATTAGTTCAGGTTCAACCTAATTAACTGAATAATCTTAAAAACAAGTAGCCTCTAACCAATTCTCCTTTTTTATTCTGGTTGAGCGATACTCTTCCCTAAACTCACGAATAATCACTAACACTTGTAGGATGAACAAAATAGAATAATTCATTAACTAAAAAAATACAATACACATTCTAAAAAGTTAAAAATTAATCTAAATTAGATAATCTTGAATTAATAATGCTCTAAAAATTAAAATTAAAAAATTAATAAAATAATTATAAGTCTAGCTTATAAGCCGTCAACGGAAGTACTAACACTTATATACATTCACGTGACTTTATAGGTCTAAACTATTTTCACAACTCATTGATTTTATTTTTTCGTGATTACGTAATAATTGATCGATGCGTAGATGGAAAATCCCTGATCAAGAACGTTCTTTCCAATCCAATTGAACAATCAACGAAGGGGATAATCTTTAACCCTTTAAATGATTGTCTAATCGGATTGCAAAGAAAGCTCTTAATTAAAGTTTTCTTTTTTTCAAAGGATTAAGACCAGAAAATATTAGTAGAATTTTGATTACATTCACTTGACTTAAATACCCTTTTTTACAATTCTATGTCACTGATTTTTTTTCCGTGATTATGTCATTGATCGATATGTAAAGGGAGAACGTTCGTCAAGAACATTCTTTTCAATCCGATTATACAATCATTTAAGGGGCTAATGATTGAACCATTCAACGGATTAAGACCAAAAAAGATTGAAAGCATTCTATTCAATAACTGCTAAGCGTTCAATCCGTGCCGAAGGTCATAAACACACGTGCTTCATAACGATTTGATAGCGCTTGATTGTATCACGTAGTGGCGGTAGACGCAGTGTGAGAGGGCCTTAAAACCGTTCCCCAAAAGCTCCAAGCAATCAATTCAAAATATCCTTTTCTGCCGCTGGAAACTGCAGTAAAAGAAATCACGGAGGCAGGGGCTGGGTAGGCAGGCACTTTCACACGAATTTATGGACTTTGAAGTTGTTTGTAACAACTTCACATGCCCAAAACAAAGATGGATGTGTTGTTTGGGGAGGCTGGTGAAAAATAGGGCCACTGGCTCGCCAGGGATGGATAAATGTCTCTTTCTGCTGATCAGACCGGATTTCACCTAACTGTGTCTCTCCCGCTGAGAACTGTCGCTCTGTGAATTTGTAATGGTCTTTCAATGAGTGTAATTAGTGTTGCGTCCTATTTAGATTGTAATCACGGATGAAAAAAAATAGATTCTTTGTGCTTCTGAATTATAATCAACTGTAACAAAAAAGACTTGATGTCACAACCACATTAAAAAATTAGGTAGGAGTTTCGACAGTTGAATTGAGTTTTTTTAATCAGTTTCAGATTATGAATACTGTAATGCTCAAATCCTAAGCTTTTTCAATCAGTTTGAGATTATGGATGAGCTTTTTTTGATCACTTTATTGTGACATCATGTCTTTGGCCTATACTCATGAATTTACCTTGACGCTTCTCTAGCTAAAGGGACATTGAAAAGCATTCAGTCAATAGAATTTCCAGTCAGAGGAAAGCTCAAGGTAGCTCCTTGAATACGGGCCTACCTTATCCAAAAATACTCATTAAATTATAATCAGCATAAACAACGGATTCTCAAAGTTTTAAATTCTCATCAAATTAATAATATCAGAGAAATCATTCTTATTGGCCAATGGACTAAAAATTAAATTACATAGAAATTCATCACTAGAAATTTGAATGTTATACTATTTTTTTGTGCGTTTATGTATTATATTTTTATTATTTTGAAAGAAAGTGTTATTATGAGCCGAAAAATTGCCTATTTTTGTACTAACTGTAGCACGCAAAATAGTCTATTACTGCACCAGTGCGGGAAAGTAAATTTCTGTGCGCAAAAGTACTTTTCTGCACTCCAGATTGCAACCTACCAACACAAAATAGTGAGCATGTAATACGCAGGTTCCCTATTCTCCATTAAAAAATAGGTTGGCTACTCTGCTTCAGCTACGAAATACAGTAAGCTTTAGTTGTTGTTGAAATCGATTTAGGTTATGTGAGGAATTGTCAGGTCATGTATGTCCTGTTTTGTTCTGTTTAAATTACTTTATATGTTACTGTAGGAAAATTTTAATGTGTAATTCAAGCGCAAAGTATTGTTTCTGCAATCGAGAAATACCTGTTTCTCTCGATGCAGAAATACCCCACTTTGCACTCTAGTTACCCAAATAGCTATTTCCAATCTTAAGATACTTCAAAATGAGACTTGAAATTTAGTGTTGAGCGGGAAAAAAGTTTTAATGTTTATACAAGTTTTTTTCAAAAATTTTAATTTCAGTTTGTAATAAACCCATGAGTTCTGCAAAACATGATTCAGAGAGCTTAGCATACTGATATTAATCTGTTTGCTCAGTGAGGAAAACAATTGATCTATCTCACTCCTTTCCAAGAATGACTATAAATCTCTGTGGTGTCGATCCCAGATGATTATGTAAACTATAATTATACACTCTCAAGCTAAGTCTGTCCTTTTACATCAATAGAGATAACTGGTTACGGAATCTCTTACTCTCAGTTTCATCAGCATTTCTCTTCAAAACTATAATTATACACTCTCAAGCTAAGTCTGTCCTTTTACATCAATAGAGATAACTGGTTATGGAATCTCTTACTCTCAGTTTCATCAGCATTTCTCTTCAAAACTATAATTATACACTCTCAAGCTAAGTCTGTCCTTTTACATCAATAGAGATAACTGGTTACGTAATCTCTTACTCTCGGTTTCATCGTCATTTCTATTCAAAAAACTATTCCTTTTCCACGATAAAACTCCTTCTTCTTTGTATCTCTCTTTAAAAACCATTTGTTTTCACAACTAGGAGTTCCTCTTATTCTTAATTATATATCTTTTTCTGGTTTCTCTTCACCTCTCTACCATAAAATCAATCGTTTTGAAACTCCTAGAAATACTACATTACCATAAAAGCCGGTCGCAGGTGATTTTGAAACTGTAAAGCCTGAAATGACTCAGCCTCACTCAACTGCATGCTCGAGTCCCTTTTTTATCACCTTGGGGAGAAATTTCTGCACTCTTGCAGTATGATGCAATCATGTAGGTTGCTTTATCGGCAATTTCATTTGGGGCCGACTGAATATTCGTTTTGATAGTATGGTTTACCTTCCTTCTCAACATAATATAATAAATGGACTTGACGAAAGATTGAATTATAGCCATGTAACACAGATAGTACTAAAAGATATAAAATCATTCTAGTATATGAGAACGTTTTCTTATTAATAAAGTTTTCAAATTAATTATAAATACATAATCAATCAGCTCCATAAGAGTCGTGCTGGTTCGAAATAATTTGTCTATAAAAGAAGAATTATGTTCAAAATTCGGTAACATAGTTCATAATATCCAATTATGATATTGTATGATATTCATAATAAAATACAATCTGATCTATATTATGAATTATGTTACAGAATTTTGAACATAATTCTTCTTTTGTAAACAAATTATTTGGAAAGAATTTAATGAGTAATAAGACGAAATTGTCACAACCACATTTATTAAAAATATTGAGATACTAGTTTCGGTTGTTATACCATTATCAATCTCAAACAAACTAAAACTAGTACAGAGTTGCTTAATATAATTATACTAAACATGGAATGATACTATTGGCTAAGCCAGAAAGAGGCTGACCTTCATTGATGGTTGTGATTGGCTGAAGGCCATAACAAGACACGCCCACTGGTGGGAGGGAGTTTACTTGTTGCTCCTCCTACCAGTGGGCGTGACTTGTTACGGCCTTCAACCAATCACAGACCTTCAATGAAGGCCAGCCTATCAGAGTCACTTTCTTCCTTCTATTAGTTTAACTGCTCAATAGTATTATTCTGTGTTTAGTATATAATAAGATACTCTGTGTTTTAGTTTGTTTGAGATCGATAATGATGTAACAACTGAAACTAGTACCTCACGGTTTTCAATAAATGTGGCTGTGACAACTTCGTCATATTATTCATTATGGATATCTTTTACAATATGACCTTCGCCACTACAAAGAAAGATGAATAGCCGTTTTTAGATTAAGAGACATCAATTAAACTATACTACCACCAATAATAATAATAATAATACTCATACTAATTTAGTCTATAAGTAACTAGACTAGATATCAGTGGAGAGCTGAAAACCGAGGAGCGTCTACCTCAACTCATTGCGTGACTCCTAGGCTGGCCGCTCAAGTTATAGACTTTCACCGTATCGTCTTCGAAAAAGTACAAACGTAACTTGGCCTCTAAAGATGGCAAAATAGAATAATCGATTCACCAGGTCTCGAAATAGGCAAACTGGTACAGTTTAAGTGATATTATTGTTGCTCAGTCAGAGTGTGCCTGTAGTGGTTAGATTCTTCAACCCCCAATTATTTAAATATGCTCCACGGTCCATACTAGAATAGAATTTTGTGTAATTAGAGTTGAATTTGTTGGTGAATGGTGGAATCTGTTTTTAATGACTTTTTATTATAATTTTATGACTGTATCATAACAAAATTTATGACTAATATATTTTTGGCATGCTGTTTTCTGTATTTTACTGTTGAATTTTCATTCGTCACAAGAGCGTGTGTGTGGCTTTATGTGAAGTTATTTATACATAAAATAAAACGGAAAATATCTTGTTATTATTAATAGATTTATTCATAAATTCATTCACATACAAATTAGAAGTGAATTCTGGAATATATAATTTGATGTTGAAAGCTTTGAAATTTCATAGTTGATTAAGAAATAAAATTAACTTTTTATGATAAATTTAACAACATGCAGTCGATTTTGATAGAGAATAAATATTTACTCACGTAGGCTGAAACGTTTTCGAATCGTGACGATTCATTTTCAACAGCCATCTGGATCATCAGTGTTCTCTTAGTTGTCGGTTTTAGTTAGAAGAATTATTGTTAATTCAGAAACCGACAACGAAGAGGAACACTGATGATCCAGGTTGCTGTTAAAAAGAATCGTTACGATTTGAGAACGTTTCAGCCTACCTGAGTAAATATTTATTTATTCTCTATTAGAATGGACTGCAAGTCGTTAAATTTATCATAAAAAATATAATCTTTACAACGCAGTTCGGTATGAATCAAGAAAATAATTAATTTAAAAATTCAAATTTTTAAGTTTTGAAGTTTAAATTCACATTACAAGTAAATTTATATTGACACCACCTTTCAATGTTTAAATTTAAATACTCAGCTTATCTATCAGACAATGATTAAAAATCATTTCTACAGCCCAAAAATTATACATAAAAACACAAGGTTTTGAACAAATTCAAATCATTTTATTAATCCTTTATAACATTAAACATAACATAAAAATACATCTGAATATTACAAACTTAAATAATAGAAAGTAAAACTGAAGGAACTAGTAATAGGGAAGATCCCTGCAAAGGCCAAGGCCTTTGATAAGCTAGGAAGCTTTCAGACAAAAATCACAGAATATTTTTTTATCAACTTCTTAAAATTTTCCCCAACAATTAGTCTATACTATTCACTTCGTTTCTTTCATCTACACATTTTAATTTAAAATAAAATGTCAATATCACTCTTATTAAAATAACTCTTCGTTAATATTTAGCAATTACTAAATACTTTAATAAGCTGCCTTTGTACAATAAATAAATTTCATAAAAATTGTAACATCTTTATCAAAAAGTCTATTTCAATAATTCTGGTACATCTAAATTGATTGAAATTTCTTGAGGCGTCTCTAATATTTGATAGAAAATACATTAGTAAATCGAATTGAAATTTGTGGACGGAAACAAGGGTATTAAGAGAATAAATCAATTACAAAGAAGTTGATCAGAGTAGTAATTTGAAATTTAGTCGTATTTTGTCTGAATTCTGTATTTCCATGTACATTTTTTATATATATCATAAATATAATAATTCTTGGGTAATTTCCGGATTTAGAGATACAAAATAGCATTGAGATATAAGAATGGACTGAATTGTACAAATTAAATTAAAGTTTGTGGAAGGAAGAAAGGATATTAAGGAAATAAATCAATTATGAAAAAAGTTGATTTAAGATAATGGTACTATGTAATCTACTCGTTTTTGTTCTGAAATCTGTGTTCTTGTGTACAATTATTTTGGTTTTAGACGGTAATTTTGATCAATTTTAATAGTGTTTTTATCCATTAAATATTTCCACATATCGTGTACAAAGTTAGATGAAATTTATACAATGCCCAGGTTTTGAACCTTATAGTGAATATTGGGTTGCAGTTCCATTACTCATATTTCCATAACTCATATTTTAATTACCCATATTTTCACATATTGCTTACAAAGTTAGATAAAATTTATACAATGCCCAGGTTTTGAACATTATAGTGAATATTGGGCTGCAGTTTCATTATTTCTTCCCCACGAAACAATCGACTAAGAGAATCGATATTCGATATGAAAGGATCGATGTGAATCGATAGTCGATTTTGCTGTAAGATTAGATATCGATTATTTTGAATAGAAATTTTCATTTCGTGTTTCGTGGGGAAGATACTGAACATCAACAGAATATTGTTCCACCATCTTGCATCCAAAGTCCAATATCTGTACCTGGCTTGAAATCAGGTCCATCCTTCCCACTACAGGATAAACTACCTGATGCTCTCTTCTCAGCGTTGGCTCATGAATACAAATTGATAATCAGTTTGTTATCCCAGAGATAAGCTCGTTCACCTGGTTTTGCTGCAGAAATTTATCATCATTATTAGTTGAGAGCAGCCGTTTTAAACAAAACTAATAATGAACAAGAACGGCGTATTAACTTAACAGTTTAATTAAAGTTGATCGTTTTCCTGAGCCACATATTTTGGAGTTCGATTTCATTAGTAAGCTACGATTAATAATATTTACTACCGACAAACTCTGTTGCTTCATATTGGCCAGATAAGAAAGAATGATGTGCGTTTTCCTGATGAAAATTGGGACAAATATTTAAAACGTCGTTTTGAAAATTTACTTACTTCCTCCAGGTACAGTAGGAACAATTAGTCTGGGCGCACGGCCGTTTGGTAGTCAGCCATGGCGAGGGGAGTGTTTATCGCTCATTTCTAAAAACATGTGGCCCGTGCGACGCTGCAGATGTCTTCAAGGTCAACTAGTCAACTTTTAACAGGACGGCTAGTAGTGAAACCAGAGCCACGCGCCCAGGCTAATTGTTCTTACTGTATTTTATAGCTACTCCCAATTGACTGTTCGGACGTGATTTCTATGTTGTTGAAATATTTTTGCCTCACTTGTGAGAAGGCTGTGGTAGCGCAGTTGGTTGGAATGCTTGTCTGAGATAAGATAAGGCTCTAGCTGACTTCGTTTCATGCAGCCTTGGGTTCGAATCTTTTTCTGCCATGGATGTTTCTCATCATTCACCCATTCACCTCATTACTCACGCACAAGTCTTCAGACTCTTTTTTTTGTAGATTACGTCTTGGAGACTCCAGTTAAGGAGTAGAAGACAAGTCAGATTTACAATTATTCAATCTTATACACTAGTTACCATAATTACTGTATCAATATTAGTTGAGGTGAGGCTTAATTTTGACGTGAAAGGAACAACTAGTGTGGGCATCATCAGCAATAAAAAATAGTTTAGATAAATATCTCTGAACTTCACTAATAATTGGAATTGAAGAATTTTATGAATATTTGAAAATAATTAGAAATCATTACAGGTTTATTGAATGGTTTGATTCAAGTTCAATATCCACTATAATATTTGCCACATCCTTTATGGAAATATTCGGATATTAAATTAGGATTCCTATTGAAAACACTCTCTTTATAACAATTATTAATTTAACAAAACAACTACAAAAATGTCTACATAATTAACACTTGCAAAATCAAGATAAGTAGCATAGTTGTTTAGAGTGCTTGTATTTCATTAGATAAACTGTGGCTAGCTTCGTTTCCTGCAGCCTTGAGTTCGAATCTCATTCAACCATGGATGTTTTTCATCTTCCACCCATTTACCTCATTACCCACGCACAAGTCTTCAGACTCATGTGGGAATCATCAGCAATAAAAAAAATTAGGGAAATATCTCTAAACTTCAGCAATACTTGAAATTGAAAAATTAAAAATCATTACAGGTTTATTGAATTGTTTGATTCAAGTTCAATATTCACTATAATATATGTCACATCCTTTATGGAAATGTTCGGATATTTAATTAGGATTTCTCTTGAAAAATTTTTATTTATAATAATTATTCATTTACCAAAACAACTACAAAAATTTCTACATAATTAAAACTTGCATTATCAAGATGAGTAACAATACAATATAAACAACGAAAATTGAGGCTATAGCAATTTGTTGGCTACATGCTTGAGCAATTTTTTTCAAAAGGCACTTGAAATTGATAAACTGACGACATCAAATAGTGGTTTATCATAAAACCCTAACCTGAAAACTATTCTAGCAGATGCGTCTCTTTATTCTATAAGAGTGATACTGGAAAATATTAACAATAAAAATATGATGTTCTAATGATGTAGAACTCTATAATAGAATCAAAGAAGGACGAGATTTCCTCTATGTCTTATTATCGCTAAGCTATTGAAAATATGGTGTATTAGAAAGTAATATTGAATTCGAATACAACACATTACACTGAAATTAGATGTGCAGTTTCAAAAATATGTGAGTATAGAGCATGTCCCTACTTCTAAGGTTTGAAAGATCGGATTTTGCCCTGCAGATTAGAGCTGTGTTCTAATTTAATATTTGCTTATTTACTAATATTATTTTATGATGAAAACTGTGCTGTGTTTTTGTTGTTTGTGGATGTTGAACTGAAATCTATGTATGATTGTGCATTTTTTTTAGTATTCTATGTGCATATATTGTTAACAAAATTGGTTAATCTCTATTCTTTACAATTCAGGTGATCAGTATATTAAAATTAATCTATATTAAACTATATTCTTTAAACCATTCGTGATTTTTCATGTTTGATCTTCGATGTTTATTGTTTTCAAAGTGTATCGTTCAGTTGATTTTAATGTATGTGATGTGCTTAGTGGATCAAGCATGTTTTATTTTTGTGTAATCCTTTAAAAGAAATACTAGTATTTCATTCAAGAAATATTAATCGAACTCTAGTCACTTCCAGCTTTCCTCTGTCCACACTAGAAGTTCTCTTGTAATATTCAAACTATTAGTGATAATTCAACACTACCAATACAAGACATTCTACAGTAGATAAGTAACATCAAACTCAGTCAGTCATAGTATTAACTCGTAATAACATTTCCAGACATGAAATTCGAGTTCGACAAATATTCATAAAAAAACTGTTTTGAAGTTTGTCTACAAAAATAAGCAATTATTCTACTCATAAATACTATTACACTCCATGCATTACTCTTTCAATGCAAGATTAGAATAGAATAACAGTAAAACCTTGATTATCCCACTCTTTCAATCGTCACCTTCTGTTTTCCGTTATCATTAAAGTAGGAATATCAAGACTTAGCATACTTACTAAACAAAAGTTCTGTACTCTGATAATAGATTATTTCTTTTGTCAAGATATGTATTTAAAAATAGAATATTATCCTTTTGTACGTTTTGTACACTGTGTTATTTTTCAATTTTCCCCAAACCATTTCAAATTTTGAGACTACTGATCAGTTTATGGCATTTCTATTCTCTGTCTATTCAGTTAATTCATGTCTATTCAGGCACATCTGTCTATTCATTTATCCGTCACGGACCCGGTCCCAAAGGTGACGGTTAATAGAGGTTCCAGTTCTATTTTTCCACAATTCTCCACAGAATAGTGATGAATTACTGATATTCACTGATAACAAAAGAACGCCATGAATTAGAAGGCTTTTCAAATTAAATCATAATTATTCAATGAACGTTGAATTATTTAATCTATTTAAAAGATGGTTTTGTATTTCTGGAGTTGTTTCCACTCATTTGAATATTGTTAATGAATTTTTTCTCCTGAAAAGAATTTCTATCAACAAATATAATATCGTATTGATCTAATATCTATATATCAAAAGTTTACACAATATAGGCGTCAATGATCCATCAATGGAATATTTTATTTCTCAAAGATTTTCATCGCACTGTCTTTTAACTCATTATATGTTCATTTGAATTTGAATTTACCTTTTCTTCCCCATTTCCCACCCCTTTATATAATTTTTAATCCTTTTTATATCTCTCTATGTATGTGTGCTGTTATATGCATGCTTCTTCAATTTACTGTATTCTATTATTGTCTTCCATATAATTTTACAGTAATGTTTTTGTGTGTGTTGTTGCATCCCCTACCATTCTATTGTCTCGTTTTTGTGAATGTTTTGTGTGTGTTCAGCAATTTTTATTTTCTTTTTATCAGACAACCTGGTCAGCCGGCGAAGAACCAGACCAGGGTCGTCAAGCTGCAGAGAAAAAGCAGTACATGCACAACGTTCGGCTGAAAACAATGCCGAATCCTGTTGAACGGTTTTTGCTCAGATTTGGAGTGAGAAAAAAGGTTTTGACACGCCTTTCTTGTCGATTAGGTAAATTTTTTAACAAAAACGTTTATCAAATCACCGACAAAAATTATTCAAACTACTAGAAAAATGCTTACAAACACTATATAACGCACACTTGCTTCCTTGCTTCATCTTATATCAACACTTGAAATAATATAGAGGATAGATTGCTAATTTGGATATTCACAGTAGCCAACTGAAACTTTAAAACTAATTCAAGTATAATGCTTCTGCTAACACTCATGAAAATTTATAATCTCATAATATGTTAAGTAAATATGATATTAAACACAGTCATCAATAGTTATTTTAAATAGTATCGATTTGTTGAGCTCTAGATAGATTATATTATGATTATATATGTATTTATTTACAAACAGGTGTGGAAGCAACAGGATTTTTTTCTTTTTTTGAGGATAAAGCCCACATAGGCCTGAGACCTGTGCGTGAGTAATGAATTGGATGATGGTGATTAATGAGTTGGACCTACAGTTTTAGGTACAACCCATTACAAGCCACTGAGAGCCCACAACTGTTTCCTATGAGGAAATTTACAAAGCTCATAGTTCAAGCTACATGGCATTTTACAAAGTTCAAAAATAAACTTAATCTGAAACCAGAAACGAAATATTCAGAAACTATTTTAAGAGAACAAGAATGAGAAAGAGAAAAACACTGAAGTTATTTAAAGTAAATTCTAGCTGATGATTATCAAGTAGTAAATATTAGTCGAGCTTTCAAAAAATAATATTAAAAATTGTAAATATTAGTTGAAATTCAGATGAATTAACTTTTGAACATAGTAAGTAATTATTATATTATGTTGTAATTCCATATAACTTTTTCACTGGATATTCAAACATAAATAGTTACTGTAGTTATTCATATTATAATATTATAGTAGATATTATTCGGGCTTCAAATGAATTAGTATTGAGCATAGTCAATAATTAAAAAGTAGTTAATATTCGTTGAGCTCCGGGTAAATTTATATTAATTATATTAACTTCTTAAAAGCTGTTCTAGCTTGTTGATGACATTACAGTAATTTAGAGATTCAACATGTTTCCAAGTAGTGGCAATACATTAATTTTGTTAGACGATTCTTCAAAAATATTTTTTCAATATATAGTAAATGAAATATTACATAAGTAGTGAGTATTACTTGAGCTTCAGACAAATCAATACTCATAAAAAGCTATTCTGACTAGATGACTACCCGGTAATAAGAAATTAAATTTTTGCAAATTATTAATAGTGACAAGATATTAATAAAATTATTCTATGAGACGTTCCATCAATATATATATTTTTAAATATTTCTCTGTAAATAAATTAGCTGCATGATCACTACAGCAAATAATATTGAACGCTACATAGCACAATTGTAAATAAAATACTTGAAAAATATTGTAAATACAGTACTAACTATTAGAAAGCTTCACATAAGTTTGCTAAATCATACAATTTGGATGCTGAAAAAATATGTCAAATGTACAATATTCATGGTATTCAGTTCTCAATACCAAATTTGCGACAATTGGTGATATAGCCTATATGAATTTCAGGATCAAGTCTAGTTTTTAGAATCAAATTATTAGTCTTTGTCAATATTGCAAGATGAATTGATCACATCATTTTAAAAACTCTGATATTTAGAGTAATATTTATCAGAAAAGTCTTGTATTCAGATTTCAATTCTTAAGAATAATTTGTCAGGGCTAAAATTTTTGTTGATTAATATTTATTTAATTATTTATTCATTCAACTAACATACAATCAATGTGAATACAACAGGTTATTGCCCTAAACTGCTTTTCTCAAATTTTAATATATTGAACAAATTAATGAGATGAGTCTTTCATCGTAACTTACAATAACAGTAAATAACACATATCAATTATATTTAGAGCTATTTAAAAAGAAGGAGCAGATTTCAAACATTGATTTTTTCCAAACTACAAAAGATAGAAACTTAATTCTAATTATTGTTAATATTCATTTCTCGTGAACTGCTGTATAACTATCCTTAGGTATTCGTAGGTCTGCACCAGCGAACACATATTGGTCTTATGTGTTCGCTGGTCTGCACAGCAAGTTTCTACCTATGAATAGTTCATTCTATTGTTCAAAGAAAGAGGAAGTTTCCAAATTTTTAAAAGTTCCTTCCTTGCTCATGGTATTTGATTTCTGTTGGCTGAAAAACACGAAATGATCTTTTTTAAGCAGACGTCAACATTTTACTACAATCAAACAACAGCGCCAATGCAGCCGTGATTGGACCTTCTTGGAATGTTAAAAATTTTAAACTTTCCTTTTCTCAAAAACGTAAGAATTGTGTTACAATTTTCGTAGTTTGGAAGCAATTATGTTTTAAATAATATGCTCCTTTCTTATTACTTGTCCCATACTATTTTATATCGCTTATCAATAGAAAATCTCCGATGAAAGTTTCTATTTTGACGAAATCAGACATATTTTTTGTTTGTTGTTCAATTTGACTTCAATGTTCATTTGACGACGACGTTCATGAGAGCCGTACCGTTTACCGGTAAATGGATTTTTACCGGAAACAGGCGTTTGATTGGTCTATTAAAATTTTTGAAAGTCAGAAAATTAAATTTCAAGTCAATTAAGTGATAGCCGTGAGCTGTAGCAGGTATCTGTTCAACCAGATAGAGATAAGCTGCATCCTAGGCACTCTTTGTAAGGGTGACCGATAAGATTGGCCAGCAAAAAGACACTGTTCTCTGCTGTAAAATCACTTCCCGGTGGTTCGGAACCCACATAAAACTGTAGGTTTAGCGCACAATCACAATCATCCAACTCATTACCCACGCACAGGTCTCAGACCCATGTGGGCTTCATCTTCCAAAACAAAACCACCTTAAGATGACGTCATCTTACGGAGCTCAATAGCGAAGTCGTTGAACTGGGTCTGTCAAATGACGTCATCTTACGGTGGTCAAATTTAATTTTCTTTCGTGCAACTGGCCGTATGAATATGAATAGGACAATCAGAAGCCCTGGTTTTCAGTAAAATTCTATTTACCGGTAAACGGTAAGTCTCTCATGAACTGAACCATTTACATTCTGCGCGTTCTATTCTCCTTAATTTGACACGTGCAGACTACAGTAGACAAGACTCATGTGATATCCAGGTCTAATCAATAGATTAATAGTGTTATCTATTCATCGCTGCTTCTGCTGGTGGATATGGTGGCATGTTGGCCTAATTACACGTGCTCTACATCTACATGGCATTAAATCATCTCCTTCCAGCTGTGGTATCCATTGACTCATAATGATAATTTATTAACTACTGTCAACGCAATGACTTCCTCGGGTGTCCTTGATGGATATTGAGGTATCTTGTTCAAGGATTGTTGAGATGGATTTTCTAATGATGTTCCATCTATAATCTAGAGTTTGCTTTAAAAATTATGAATTAATTTGAAGGAATAATTTTATTATAAATGAAGGTTGGTAGATACTGTTTCAAACCAGAAAATAAATGGCTGTTCTGTTTGAAAGAGACTTAATTTCCGTCTAAAAACGTAAACAAATAACTTATGTAACTTCAGTGTTTTTTAGTCCTTTTACCTAAATTCAAAATTCTGCCATCTTTACCAGAAGAGAAACTGTTCTTCTTCAGAGACACATTATTATTTATGAATAAACTATAGTTACTATTATGCAACATAAAGAAATAAAACATTCCGCTCAGCAAAGAAGTTCAATCAAATATCCCAATTACTCATGTAACGTAACTTATAGAGTAGTTTCAAGTCCTAGTACACAATGCCCAACTTTAACATTTTGAGTTAATTAAGAGTAATTTTTATTATGTATAATATGTAAAGTATTGGTGATAAGGTGATATACGCTTGAACCCAAACTCAAATGCCTCATAATTTTTCTGAGAAAAAAAGGTTGTTCTATGATCAAGAGCTCAAGTTGATAAATCTATTCAATTATTATCAATACAAATGGTGCAGCGATTTTTTTTCAGATTTCCGAACGTTTTGAAGACTCCAACATGGAAAACAGTGTACATCGAGTCAGTTCAAGCGTATCCCCATATCACCAAAACTTATCATAATATCATACATATTATACCAATATTCTAAACATATTATACTAATACCAATACTATATATATTATTCTACCCTTTATACAATCACGACAGATGAGTCATAAAAATAATCTGAAAATACTCTTATAGACAATAAAACTTTAAAATAATACTAATTAAAAAACAATAATAAATAAATTAAATATTTAATTATATCAATATTTGAGGGTAAATTAATATTAATTAAGAAACTATCTGTGTATGATAAACTGAATTAAGATAAAGTAAATATATATATATATATATATATATATATATATATATTAATATTTATGTGTAAAACTAGACTACTCTATAATAATCTTTATCACTGAATATTTTTCCAATTGTTTTTTTTTTTCAAGTTTGATATTTCTATAACCTTTTACTAACTGCTTCAGCTAGTTATAGAATTTCCTACAATGATAACTGTTTCTGTAGACTTTTCAGTAGATTTTGTGAGTGGATAAAACCGGATTGGGTCATACAAACAGCGTATAAAATCATCATTTTTCATTTAAAATTTGGACGATTTTGGCGCAATATTTATGGATGAATTGGAAAACTCATTGAAAGGAAATAGTGTCGGTGTGTTTGCACAGAACTGACGGAGTAAGAAGAGAGATTAAATTGGGCGATGAAGAGAAACAGAATAATGAAGTAAAGTGGTGATAAAGAGGGATAGAAGGAGGAAGAAAGATGTGAGGAAAAGTGATAGATTGAGGTAGAAAGATGTGATGGGGGGGGGATAGAATGAGGTAGAAAGAGGTGATGAAGGGGGAAGAATGAGGTAGAAGGAGGGATGAAGGGGGAAGAATGAGGTAGAAAGATTTAATGGGGGGGGAAATGAGGTAGAAAGATGTGATGGGGGGGATAGAATGAGGTAGGAAGGTGTGATGAAGAGGGATAGAATGAGGTAGGAAGGTGTGATGAAGGGGGATAGAATGAGGTAAGAAAGTGTGATGAAGAGGTATAGAATGAGGTAGAAAGATGTGATGGAGGATATAGATTGAGGTATCAAGATGTGATTGATGGGGAAGAATGAGATAGGAAGATGTGATGAAAAGGGATGAAATGAAATACAAAGTGGGATGAAGAGGGACAAATAGAATGAGGTAGAAAGATGTGACGAAGAGAGAAAGAATGAGGTAGGAAGGAGTGATAAAGATGGATAGAATGAGGTGCAAAGTGGAGAGAAACAGAGGTAGAATACAATAGAGGGAGGTGATGTAGAGAAATGGAAATGGTAGATAAAGAGAAATAGAATAAGATGGATTGAGGTGGTGAAGTGACGAGAAAAGAAAGAATGAAATGGAAGAGGTGATTTAGTGAGATGGACTGAGGTGGAAGAGAGTTGAAAGAGATGATGAAATGAAATAGAATGAGGTGGAAGAGGTGATGTAGTGAGATGGAAAGAGGTGGAAGAGAGTGAAAGAGTTGATGAAGAGAGATAGAAGAGGTGGAAGAGACAATGAAGTGAGATGGAAATAGGTGGAAGAGAGTGAAAGAGGTGATGAAGTGAGATTAGATTAGATTATATTTCTTTATTCATGTAAATTTACAAATTTGCATATGAATGGTTAAAATTAAAAATTATCAACATCACATAGATATATACAGTAGTGAACTCAGAAAATACTATTTTTATAGTGCAAAGAATTAGGACAATGATCTCATTTGTATGATATTAATGATATTAACTACAGTAATGACAATCTAAGTGATGCAATTACATGAAATGGCGAAGTTTGGACAAGGATTCGTCCATTCTTGACACTAGTGAGATGGACTGAGGTGGAAGAGAGTTGAAAGAGATGATGAAAAGAAATAGAATAAGGTGGAAGAGGTGATGTAGTGAGACGGAGACAGGTGGAAGAGAGAGAAAGAGTAGATGAAGAGAGATGGAATTAGGTGGAAGTGAGTGAAAGAGGCGATGAAGTGAAATTGGATGAAGTAGAAGGGGAATGAAGTGAGACGGGATGAGGTTGAAGAGAGATGGAATGAGGTGGAAGAGGAGATGAAGTGAGACGGGGATAGGTGGAAGAGTGTGAAAGAGGTGATGAAGAAAGATAGAATTAGGTGGAAGAGGCGATGAAGTGAGACGGGAATAGGCGGAAAAGAGTGAAAGAGGGGATGAAGTGAGACGGAATGAGATGAAAGAGAATGAAAGGGGTAATGAAGAGAGATAGAATGAGATGGAAGAGGCGATGAAGTGAGACGGCAATAGGTGGAAGAGAGTGAAATAAGGGATGAAGAAAGATACAATGAGGTGGAAGAGGTGGAAGAGGTGATGAAGTGAGACAGGAATTGGTGGATGAGAGTGAAAGAGGGGATGAAGTGAGACGGAAAGAGGTGGAACTTGGCTTATTTATTACAGGAGGAAACCTCGAATGTAAGGAAGCAGCATAGCACTGGCTTTTCAGCCACATTCCCAATAAGTCGTGGCGGCACTGTACTTTAGTCCCGGTTCAACGCCTTTTGTGAGGAAACTCCGACTGCCGGAAAATCCAATACTTAGAGATAGAGAGAATAAGAGAGAGTGTATGAGAGAGAAAGAGATAGAGTGTGAGAGGAGTGAGCTAAGCAGTTGACCGATCAATGGATTAAAAGAGTGAAGTAGCTCGAGACTCCGCTCTTTCTAAAAATAAACCGGCCAAATCAGTTGGGAGCAGATTATCCAGTTGCTGCTTATGGGAATGCAGTAGATTCGTGTCTGGGAGTTATTGCAATATTTTCGATGGAACGTCTTTTCTAAGAGGAGCATTGAGTATGATGTTGTGAGAGGGTATTCACAAAAATATTAGTAGCATATTTTTTCTGACTTTTTTTTTTGAGGATGAAGCCCACAAAGGTCTGAGACCTGTGCGTGGGTAATGAGTTGGATGATGGTGATTTATGAGTTGGACCTACAGTTTTAGGTGGGTTCCGAACCACCGGGAAGTGATTTTCAGCAGAGAACAGTGTCTTTTTTGCTGGCCAATCTAATCGATCACCCTTACAAACAGAACCTACGATAACGCAGCTTATCTATCTGATTGAACAGATACCTGCTACGGCTCGCGGCTATCACTTGACTGGATCACTTATTTTTGTTCATGTTGTATGATAATGTTTACCAGTGGTGTAACTATGGGAGAATCAAGGGGTACATCCCCCCCCCCCAAGACAAAAGAAATTTGGAATTTCAACAAGCCCTGAGGGACAATAATTTTTGACAAAAGAGTCAAAAAGACCATTGATGAAGATTATTTTGCTCATGTTGTATGATAGTTTTTACCAATGGTGTAACTATGGGAGGATCAGGGGGATATATCCCTCCCCCCCAGAGACCCAGAAACAAAATAAATTATGGAATTTCAACAAGCCCTGAGAGACAATGATTTTTGACAAGAGTCAAAAAGACGTCTTGAATCGCTGAAAATATGGTTTTACGGGGAATATTTTCACAAGCGTTGACCCCCCTTTTGAATGAACAGTATTAAATTACTGTTAGAAAACATCTACTTCTCATTATAAAAGAGTACGATTGTACCATACTGTACCCCAATCAGGTGAGGCGGGGTATCAAAAATAGCAGAGTGAAAATAGTTTCAAGTAGGCATGCTCTGGGGTTTAGCTACTTAAATAATACATTTTCAGAACAAGAGTTTGGATCTCCAAAATGATGCAAAAAATAGATGAAAGTTTGACACTCAATTTTAATAATGTAAGACTGGATGAGTTTGTGTCTATAATAGCTTAAAATATGGTTTGAATTATGACTTGGCCTCCTTCATACGTGTATGAAGCAACTTTATGTAAAAAAGAGTGATATATTAACCAAAATCTTGACGTACACGATTATAATACAAGAAGCCGAGGAGATTATCACTTGGTGAGTCACAATAGTAGCTTATTCAAACAAACACCGCAGTTTTTAAAGAGTCTTCAAAATAAATAAATATTTAAAAAACAGTTGAAAAAATATTTAATTGATAAGGCGTGTCAAGAGAGTGTACAAGAGAGTCACATGAAAATGTTGTTCAAAAGACTTGGTCTCCTAACTGTACCCTGCTTATTTGTGTATGAAGCTACTTTATATGTAAAAAAAAATGATATTAAACATAATCTTGAGGTACACGATTTTAATACAAGAAGCCGAAAAGATTATCACTTGATGAGTCACAATAGTAGCTTATTCAAACAAAAACCTAGTTATATTGGTAGGAAACTCTACAACAAGCTACTGCAGGTTTTAAAGAGTCTTGAAAATGTAAAATATTTAAAAACAATTGAAAAAATATCAAGTTGAAGCTTTTTATTGTGTACAAGAGTTCCTTTCACATCAAAATTAAGCCTCACCTCAACTAATTGATATGGTGATTATGGTAACTAGTGTATAAGATTGTATAATTGTTGATCTGACTTGTCTTATACTCCTTAACTGGAGTCTCAATCTAACAAAAAAAAATATTAACAATATTAATATTAAAAATATTATTTGCTTAATGGTACAGTTAGTGTATTCAAGAATATGGTAACATATCTCTGCTAAATGGAACACATTAGATTTTTTGCTGATTACGCCTACATGGGACAGACTGAGACTGGTAATGAGGTGAATGAGAGGTACAAAATATGCCAACCTTAACATGAATCAAAACCGTGACTACAGGAGTAGCAGCCAAAACTCCTACGTCACACTATGTTGCCCAGCTTCGTAACAAGATTGTTGTTCACAAAGTAAAATTTCTATTTTTTAAAATAACTTACTCATTATGTACTTATTTCACCATATGATATTTTGACTTTGAATTCCCCCGGTGGGTGTGGGGATGGTAGGATGGCACCCACAGTATTCCTGCTTAGGGAAGAGGAAAGAGGCGACTAAAAGGGCAACTGACCGTTGACCTCATAAACCATTTATCAAACTCTCACCAACAATTTTCCAATATTGCCTTCCCGTACTCCCCATTTCTTCTTCCTCTTTCCTTCATTTTTGTTTTCTTTTTCTGTCTTTTCTTGTTCTTGTCTATTCCCTTTTCTTAAATGTTCTTCAAATTGTATAATTCATTTTTAATTTATCGCCTATATTAACTCTCTTAGTTAGCTTCCAGTTGCCTTCTGCGTTGAATTCATTCGAATCCTCCCATTTGATTGAAAACAAAAAATTAAAATTGAAATATCTACTTTATTATTCTTGATAAGAGTATTGATTTTTTGTTATCTATTGCCATTTTTTTGCCCCATATATTTATTGTTCATCATATTACCCCTATTTTCTTTATTTTCAGTCCTATATTACGTACTAAACCCTCCTGGTTGGAACCCTAATTGCTTGGAATTGGCAGTTCACTAATATTTATAAAAAATAAAATTAAAAATTGAAATATGTACTTTATTATTCTTGATAAGATAATTTATTTTTTGTTAACTATTGCCATTTTACTGTCTGAGGTTATTTATTGCTCACTATATTGCACCTATTCTCTTTATTTCCAGTCCTATACTATTAAATCCTTCTTTGGTAATTGTTTGGAATCGGCAATTCACTAATATTTTTAATTGTCACAGTAGAAATTACAAGTAAGAGTAGCGTTGTTTGCGTACTTTTGACAATAAAAAAATTTAGTTTTTCAATTCTTGTAAATGAATTATATTTGTATTTGTAGCTAGTGTGAATTATGTAAATTTTAACTTGGAGACTATAATTTTAATTTGTAAAATTGTTTTGCAACAGACCCCTGATGTAAGCTGCATAAAAAAACTCACATACACCCTAGGAGCCTGTTTCGCAACAATTTAAACTTGAAAACTTCAGTCATATAAGAATTAACTAAAAAAACAATTATTAATAGAATAAGTTTGCAATTTGATATTAAGGTGAATTAAACAAGCAAAAACTTTCCGTTATACTAGACTGATATCACAGTATGATATGTTAAGCTTATCTTTAAATTATTCCCATACATCAATGAATTAAAATCTCTGATTTATTTTACCTGAAAGAGAGAATATCATTCAGTACTGATATTAACTCAACATTCTGAATCTATTATCTCAATGCAGTCTGTATGCTGTCATTGAGCGATTAGTGTATTCATATGATGAAATAATCTTGCTTATCATGACTTGCCCATGTATTAGGTATGGTTACCTCATTGCCTAGTAGCGTTAATACCTGATTCAAAATATTGGCAAGCTGTCATTGTGGTGTTATAGGGCCAGGCAGTGGGATTTATGGGAACCATCACAGCCGAATTCAGTAGCTGATAAGAATGACAAGTGGTAAAGAGTCGAATTATCCAGTATAGAGTTTATTTTATTTAAAGGTTCTATTTGCACAAAAATTTCAATCAGGCCTTTGTTTAATTTTCATACATCAATTTCAATAACTTATTCAATAGATTCGGACAAGTTTAGAGGGTAATTTTAAAATATAATACTATTGATACTTCTGAACTCTATGTTCAATAATAATTTATGTCTGCGTGTTTTAACATTCGTGCATTATTATTGTATAGTCTTTTATAATTATGCTATTATCAAGGTTATCAGTACTTTTATCTTTACAAAGCAGGAGTACTTTTAGCAAATGTTTTAAGGAAGTGATAGACGTGAGCCGTAGCAGGTATCTGTTCAATCAGATTACATAAGTAACGCTCTCCTAGACCCTTTCAGTAAGGGTGACCGATTAGATTGGCCAAATGACTATGTTCTCTGCTGTAAAATCACTTCCCGGTGGTTCGGAACCCACCTAAACCTGTAGGTCCGACTCATCAATCACCATCATCTAACTCATTACCCACGCACAGGGCTCAGACCTTTGTGCTTCACCCTAAAAAAAATGTGAATTTCAATTACAGTTATTGGAATTAATTAAGATGATGTAATGATGGTAGAATTTTATTGAGATATACAGTTTTTCGATGTACAATTTTTGGGATTCTTATATATCTATATTTTTATATATTTTATATATTAATATGCAATTTTTGTATATCAATTAATTAGTTGATTGTCTAATACACAAATTTTCGACATGGAATTTTCCGATACCATTTAATTTGTTGATTGCCAGATGTATAAATTGTTTATGTTACAGTTTACATGCTTCTAGATCGAGTTATCCCTATGTGTTTTTCACTTAAACATAACTCATATATTTATCACAACCTTGGACCATTTATTAAATCCTGTGATCATCAATCATTCTCTATTTTCCCAATCAATGTAGAAAGCTTATAACAACAGTCCAAAACTATAAAAATATTAATCTGGAATATTTAATTTTTATTATATTATATTTAAAATAATATTATATATTTATTATATATTTAATTCTATCAATTTTAAAGAACCTTCTTTAATGAATACCTCATGTTACACTGTATTTGGATCAAAATATCTCAATATTTTACAATTTATTTATCTAATATTATCAATTCTAATGAGCATTTTTATTTCTGACACATTTAAATGGATGTTCAAACTAAATTCCCTTTGCTCAACATTCATACGCTATTGTCTTTCTCACACTACAGGAGATCAATAAAAGAGGCGATAAATTATACTTGCAAAAACAATAACATATCATTTATTTATAACACAAAACACAATCAAATAAAGGTATAAAAGGCATAGCCAACTACTGCTTTCTTTATAAATTTTAAATGAAAAATCCAAATTTTAGGTTGTGCTTCTAGATCCTAAATATTTTAACTATTCCTAGTTAAACAAGGAATTTCACTTTGAATACAAATTACTTATTCTTACCAAGACAAAAATATCAATTCAGGAGCTCAAATAAAAATGCAGCACCAACACAGTTCAATAGTCCAAAGAAAATAGATACCATTTTGAATTTTGTTTAGATTTAAGATCCAAAATAAAGAAGCCATAACATATTCATTTCAGGTTACATATTCATGTAAATTCGGCTTGAATCCAATCTAATGCAAATTCGAAAAGTATTGTATATTTACCCACACTATAAAGGTAATTGTGTTGCTTTCCAAACTTCTCTGTCGAATGATGGCTTGGACGCAGGAAGTAGCTCAGAGGTGTGCTAGATAGTATACACACTCACCTGTGCAGCCAGACCCTGTGTAAAGGTGGGAGTGGACTGTCAAGCATAGAGCTTCAGAATTTGTTTCGGTGGGCTTGGCATACTGATACAATTCTGTTAGCTCAGTGAGGAAAGCAATCACAAACTACCTCACTCCTCGTTTGTGTAGTACGCTCTTTGGAATTTGTTTCGGTGGGCTTGGCATACTGATACAATTCTGTTAGCTCAGTGAGGAAAGCAATCACAAACTACCTCACTCCTCGTTTGTGTAGTACGCTCTTTGGAATTTGTTTCGGTGGGCTTGGCATACTGATACAATTCTGTTAAGTCAGTGAGGAAAGCAATCACAAACTACCTCACTCCTCGTTTGTGTAGTACGCTCTTTGGACTAAAACATAGCGTTGAGGTCTGGAGAGTCACCTACAGTCGAATCTGCTATGGTACTATATACATACATACATAAAGGTAATTAAATTCATCTTTATATTGGTTTGAAAGCATGACACTACATTCAAGAATGGTTCGTCTATCTACTTGTCTTTTGAGCTTGAAGATGCTAAGTCCTGATAATTGAAAGTCGCTGTCAACCGGGAAGTTTCAACTACTCGTATTTGGGAATCGATAGGCCACCATAATCGATTAATAGCCAAGTCGATGTTGCAAACTTCTTGTTTGTATAAGGGAGAGAGAGTCCACTATACTGACAGGAGCTAACCCTGTGGTATTTCGTCACCATTCTCAATCCTCAAGGGATATTGCCTGTTTAATGGCTCTTTAGAAGATTAATTCGAGCATTTCTTAGTGATTTCCAAACCGCATTATCAGAGCTCAAGTGAATTGATGTTATCGATTTGTAGATAACACATTCGATGTCTGAGTGGAGCTGAAAATAGAAAATAGTTCATGTATTGTTTAAATACTTCAATTATAAATTAGAGAGGTTTGGCAAAACTGCGCTAAAAACTTGTTAACTCTGAAAACTACAATAATCAGTTTCAAGCCACTTGTACAGTTACGTTGTTTAATCGTACAACAAAAAGATTAGCTTTTTATTGTGAATTGAAAGACTTGCAGTCAATTTTAATTTATTGTCAATATATAATATTTGTTAAATTTGTAATAAATTTACAATAAAAGTTGATATTAACAACGCAGATCGTTATGGAATAAGAAATCCAATAAAAAGGTTAGAATGATTGAATTCTCACCAAATTCAGAGGGTTATGTAATAGAGTGAATGAAGGTTCAGATATGATGCAGTTAATTCAATAAATGAATGAGATATCAACAAAATAAATTAAGTATTGTAAAATAACTACAAAAAATTATATTTTTAAGGAACATTTTCCTTCTCTCTGCGATCTCTTTGTCTGCTGGGGCAGCCATTATTTTTATGGAATTGCAAAAGTTAAATAGAACTATAACTTAACCTATATTCACTAGATAGCTTTGTGATCTGTTTCACTCAATACGACTGATTATAGAATAATGAATATTTACTCATTTTTGTATATTTTGGCCTACCAGCTACTTTATTATGGCAAAGAGAAAGTCCTAAATTTCTCGTTCCAAAACGATCTGCGTTGTTAATATTAACTTTTTGTTGTAAATTTAACGACTGCAGTCACTTTTGAATTTATAATAAATGTACTCACAAGGAGTTTCAAAAACTCGAAAACGTTCGGCCAAATGTGAGTACATTTATTATACATTCACAATCTAAAAGTGACTGCAAGTCGTTAAATTTACAACAAACAGTTAGTATTAACAACGCAGATCGTTATGGAACAAGAAATCCAAAAAGTTAATATTAACTTCTTATGGTAAATTCAACGACTTGCAGTCAATTTTAATTGAGAATAAATAATAATTTTACTCACTTTTGGCCAAAAGTTTCCGAGTCATGGAGACTTCAAAGGCCTTTGGTCCAAAACTGAGTAAAATTATTATTTATTCTCAATTAAAATTGACTGCAAGTCGTTGAATTTACCATAAAAAGTTGAGAATGTTTTAATACCTTATGTATGTCAAAACATAATCCACTTCACACAAATATGGGTAGCAGGTCAGCCATGTTTCTTTTTAGTAGCTGACTGTGATTGCTGACAAGATAGTGCGACT
Source organism: Conomelus anceps (assembly GCA_948455865.1). Taxonomy (NCBI): domain Eukaryota; kingdom Metazoa; phylum Arthropoda; class Insecta; order Hemiptera; family Delphacidae; genus Conomelus; species Conomelus anceps. The sequence goes on along the minus strand of OX418223.1, from coordinate 9,464,297 downwards.
TTGAAATGATTATCGTATTTTTAGCGTTAACAGGTTTTTTGCGTTGATTTGCACAACTTTATTCACTTTTCAATTATCGACATCATCATCACTAAGCCTATTGTTATTATTTAATAAATTTAAATTAAATAAATTATTTAATAAGCGCACTCACTATTTGTGATCTTAATTTTTTTGGTATTATTTATTGTAACTCATAAGCTGCGTCTCCACCAACCGAACATGCTTGGCGAACAGTGTTCGCTGGAATCAGCTGATGTCACCGACCATTTTTTGTAGTTGGTTTGGTGTGGTTGCCTTCTCGAACATTATGATCGGTGTGGTGGGAACCAGTGTTGGTCGTCACTGTTCGCTCACAGACCGAACATTTAAATTGAAATTACGAACATGTTCGGTGTTATGTTTAATGTTAGTCCGTCTTTTGTATTCGCCAACAATGTTTGGCAGACATGTTCGGTTGGTGGAGACGCGGCTATAGACTTGGTGAAGTGGGAGATTAATCTTCTTTTCAGTCCAAAATTTGCCACGTTAAGTGAAAATAAATTATTTAAAAAATTATAAATTATATTCTATCACTATGACTAATACAAATAAGGCATTGACCAATGAAATTGTTGTAAAAAACTCTTCAGCTACAACTAGTAACTTGTAATATTCATGTTTTGAATATTTAAAAAAAACTATGACTCGGGTTAACGTTTTTGGCTGTGTATCTGTTCAGAATTTATCAGCAATTTGTACAGTTTTTCAGGGTCTGGGGGATTATGATACAGACACACAGTTGTAGTGTAAGTGAATTCAAATATTATCAATTGCATAAGAATAATTCTTTTTTTGTTTATGCTTATCAATCACAATGCATAAGGTGTGTTTCAGTTTCAAGTGCTTTATTATTATAACTTGTAATAATTCAAATTCGTAAAATGTGGTTTTGCTGAATCAGTAATATTTATTTATTGTGAAAAAATTACAATGATTGTGAAGTGTGTGTATGTGTGTTATATTGATTAATAACATTATGTTTTTCTTCACAGGTGAGTTACAATAAACGTTAATCAACCTGTAGAGTAGTGATCATCTCATGGGGTGAGTGATGTTTTTGATTTTATAATAATTTCCTCATGAAGGATGTTTTCCGATAATATTCTGCTGAAATATCACCAGAAAACCATTGAAACATCATCAAAAATATATTTATAATCCTGCATAACAGAGTAGTAGGATATTTATTTAATACAAAACATAAATGGAATCATACAGGCATACACCCAAAAATATTGATTATTATAAAGCCTCTACTTGTTGATTTTTCAAAATGAACTAATGTTTAAAAAAATTCCAAAATGAACTTATTCAAACTAGGAATTCCCTATTTCTAAAATTAAATAAATTAATAGTACAAAGGAATTCTAAATTAATAAATTCTGTTTCTAAAATTAACTTGGAAAATGAAAGTTATCAAGTTGCCATGTAATCAAAATAAAAAACTGTTATCTTACCTCCTTTCTTTTTCCTTATTTTATTTACTTATAAGTTGTACAACTTTTTTCTATTTTATTTTTATTTATTATTTTTATATTATTTTACTGTGTTGAGGAGGCCTAGTTGCCCAAACCTGTTGCTTCAATTGAAAGTTTGTAAATAAATAAATAATTTAGTTTGAAGTAAATGACAATAAATTTAACAAACTGACAAATATACAGAAACAGAATTTATTAATTTCGAATTCCTCAAAGTGCTATTAATTTATACTGAAGATCCGCAATGGCGGATATTGACAACAGCATTGAATAGCTGATGGAAATCGATGAAGCTACTGTACAAATAATACCGTATAAATAAAACCACAATGCTACTGTATAAATAAAACCACTGTCATGGTTTCTGAGATACCTTACTTGTCAGGCACAACTTGTCTGTGACAAGGAAAATTGTCTCAGAGACAATTTTGGTAATCATTTATGTCGGAAAGTGGTTATCGAGTCAATAAAGCTTCAATTTCTCATTTTTCATTAGAAAATTTATTTTTTGGCGCACATTATATTGGAAAGGAAAATCAGCACAATGATATAGGGGGTGTGCTAGTAAAATACGGTATCTGTAAGAAATATTGCCAATTTTCAAATTGACATAAATTATCTTTTGTTGCCTGCCTGGTTCTTGCTATGAACCATACCAGCAATGGCTGAGGCCTTGTTCAGCCATTATCATCTGTATAATAAATTGTGCCTGAGAGAGTCGTCGTTCTATTATTTATAACGTGGCGAATGTTCATTTAGAGATGTTGCCAAGTTTCTGCCATGTGGCCAGATGTGCACATGCAAGTTTGTAATAGAGAAGCCATGAGCATTACTCTGTTCTGTTGCTTGAACCGTTATAAAATACACTTTCAGACATTGTTTTCTATGTGGTATGCGAAGTTTGAAAAAAGTAAAAAGGAATATGAAATCAAAAGAATGAAATAGTGTAAGAAATGAAAAAAAAGAGTAGAAACCATTTCAACACTTCAATGTTCAAGTGATGAATGTGGAAACATTTTAAAGCAAGTCTTTAAAACTGTAAAAAATATCTTTGAAACTTGAAAATATTGTTTCGGGTTCTAATAGCTAAAATAAGGCTGGCAACACTAAAGTTCACACTTGCACTTTATTTACACAAATTAGTCTATTTACACAAATTAATTGTAATTTCAATTAATTAAATAAAAACAGATCATCAAATGACAAGTTAATACTTATTTCCAGTAATTATTTACAAGAATTAATAAATAAGTAATTACAGGCTGATCAATAATAAAAGAAACAAGAGTCCAATAAACTGTACAAAAATGTGGAAAGAAATTATAAAAAAAAGCAACTATCACTTACAAAAACACAGGCCAATTAGTTATTTGACAGTCCTAAATAATATCACTTAACACAACGTCTTTAAACCATTAGTAAGCTGCATAAACAGTAAACATTTGTCTCTGCACTTGACACTGTCTAAAGACTGAATAAAGCACTGTTTACTCCACTGGCACTGGATTGTCTCTTCTACGAGATCTGTAATACAATCTGTCACACGGGCTTGTAAAACGTAACTGTCACGCAAGCTTTTGTAAAACTAACTAACTGGTTCATGTGGACTCCTTTATATAGCTGTTGAAGTTGTATAATTCCAAGAATTGGAGCTCACCAGACACTTCGAGAATCCTCAAGAAGGCTTGGACTAGACCTCGATTGTTCTAGAAGAATGTAGAATTGACGAGAAGATCAATTGAGTGAGAGAGTTGCAGACTTGAAGAATAGGAGTGACAAAGACATGTGAAGAGCAAGAGAACGCAAATTGGATGTCGAAGTCACGTCCAACCATGAAAACAATAGAATGACATAAATAGAACAAGTGCGTGATTAACTGCTTGTTTGCTCTCGTAACAATATACACAATGCATGACTAATAGATTTTTATTAGACTTAAAACATACCGTAATAGATTTATTTAGTAAGCAATACCGTAGGCCTAATTTTTATGTTGACCTGTTTTAATTGACTTGTTTTAATGAAATTTCATCGTTGACATATTGCCCGGAAACCTGGTGTGCTTTACATATACCTTTGCTTTCAGAAATCGTTAATATTGGATGTGTTTAATTTTGTGTTGGTGATTATGCTTGATTATTGGAAGATCCGCTATGCAAGCACACTGAAACTTTAAACACTAGGTATCGTTATACAGAATAATATTATTGGATGGATTTTCAAGAAATCATGAAAGATAGTTTCCAAAGTCTCAAAACTGATGAAATAAGGGCTTCACTTTTTTCTAGTGATATTATTAATAATAACAATATTATTATTTTGAAAAATGAATAAAATTTTAAAAAGATGATAAATAGCAATAAATTGAACCGTTTGAAAAGAATGACAAAAAACGGTTTCCCCCACAAAGTAAAATATGAGCGCATAATTTAATGTATTGAATGCCAGTCCTTGTAGGGAAGTAGGCGTCGAGTCCTGACCATTGATTTTGCTGACTTGCACAATCAATCACACACACACACACACATACACCACATACACACCCACACATCTACTGGAAAACAAATGGCAATTCAATTATTTTGAATGATGTCAACCGAACGTGTCTGATTGGAGGAGCGTCAGCTACGTACAACATACGCGCGTGTTCAGCACGAAAACGCCGCGTATTATTATGGATGCGTAGCGAGATGCCTCGAAACCGACATAGGACTCTCTGACTACATACAGTACAGTATAACTATATCACGAGTATATATAGATGACAGACCATATGACTCTATACATGTACTATATATTGCGTTTATATATATATATATATATATGCACAGTATAACTATAAATAGATTGGGTATATATAGAAATACATGGCAGTGATAGAGGCGCCTCAATTGTGTTAGAGGATCTATCGATCGCCTTCCCGGCCCACAACATTACAGTTTTCATTAATCGCTGACAGAAAAGCGGCCAGAATATAATTTATCCAAACAGCCACCCCTTCCCCCTCTACTCATCCCCCTTGCAAACCACCCACCCCATCGGTGTAGTCACGTGGTCAATATTTCGCTGGTAAATGTTGAGTCCAATCCCTTTCAACACCCAGGCTCCGTCGATTTCTCACCCAATTATTATTATTTTTTTATTCATGTAATTGGAGTAGGACCACCTTCTCCTAGCAAACATCATGATTATTGATATATTGTTGGTTGCTCAAAGAGGGCCCACGAGTTCGTAGCTTATCTCTATCTGATTGAACAGATATCTGCTCCATCTCCAGCTATCACTTCCTATTTCTGTATTCAGCATATTTAAATCTGACACAAATAATTGTGTCGTAAGTCTGTCTTGCGCAAATGTTTTTGTACTATACTGTTGGTAAAGCCCTGAATTTGCAACCCTCCAAACCTTCTGCATACAATTTGGTCGTTGAGAAACCACGTATTTTTGCTCTTTTTTGTTAATATTATCTTCCAAATAAATCCATTTACGAAATTTGTGTGACTATCATTTCAAATTGTGCCTTATTGTGGCTTGAGATGTATTAAGTTTTGTTTATCTCAGATACAAAAAAGGTACATCAATTGTATTGTTTTCAAACGTCTCTGTCGAATGATGGCTTGAACGCAGGAAGAAGTGTGATAGATAGTACGCACACTCACCTGTGTAGCCAGACCCTGTGTAGAGGTGGGAGTAGACTGTCAAGCATGGAGCTTCAGAATTTGTTTCGGTGGGCTTGGCATACTAATACAGTTCTGTTAGCTCGGTGAGGAAAGCTATAACAAACTGCCTGTTCAGTACGCTCTTTGGACTAAAACATATTGAGGTTTGAAGAGTCACCTACAGTTCAAATCAGCTATGTTACTATTAGAAAAATCATTTCAAAAAGAATAATTAATTATTTATTATTCACTAATAAATTCTTATAGTAATTGATAATATAACTATTATAGTAATCAATTAATATTAATTCTTAAATACTGTAATTATATCATTACTCCTATTAAATGCCGAATTTATCATCCCCTACCTAGTTTTGTTGTCGGTTTGATCAATTTGATTTTGATAGAAAAATGTGGAATTGATCGGAAATTTGAGCCAGAACTGAATTTAGATCAATCGCATAGTTTGTCATACATACAACACCCACCATTAGGTTAACACTCATTCACTTGGTGATAGATATTATTATTTTTCAATGGTCCTCCATATGTTGGTGAAATTTGACAGTCTCTAGTAGAAATCTGATTCATGGAGAGATAATATGGAAGTTTGATGAGGAAATAACGTATATTCGTCTACAAATACAGTATATCTTGAATTCTTGTGCGCTGTTGGGAATTGAAAGTAGAAAACCCGAATTTATAACTTGTAATTTATTGTTATCACAGAATAACATAGAGTTTGGGGAAAACTATAGGTAAACGTTAACGCTATTGCTAACCTGACCACTCCATGTCTCAGCTTCATCTATAGCAGAGGTTCTCAACGTTTCAAACTCTGTGCCCCCCCCCCCTTCTTTAAACACTGTGTGAGTTCACGCCTCCCCTCCACCATCCCCCCACCACCCTACAAGTGTAGTATTCATATAACTTGGCAGCGTGTAGCAGATGGGACATTCTACATCTGAACCCAACATACTGCTGCCAAGTTATATGAAAAATACAGTAGTACAATCGAAATATGAAACAAAAGCTGGTTATTGAATGAAAATATAGATATAGATAATTTAATACAGAAAATTTAGTGGAAAACAGTTCTCACGCTCTTGCAGTGTTGCAAGACGCCCGACAATTTATTGTCATGTTTTACAATAGTCATGTGTTTGAGTAGCAATAGAACGTACAAAAAAGTGCGATAATGTCGAAAATATTCACATGTGACCACAAAATTAAGTAGATTTCAGTTAGTTTTCTTTTTATTTATTTTTTCTTTGTTAAACAACTCACGCCTCCCTTGAAATTTCCCCCAGGCTGAGAATCAGATAGATGCATAGAGTATTCAGGTTTCAGCTTTATCTTTAACGTAATTTTGTCCCATCCTTATTACCGTACTCTGCGTTCTCTGCGTTTATATAAAAATTTGTGGAATCCTCTCATGCGCTGTAAATTGTTATTTTTCGTTGTGCACAGAAATTGTTGCCAATATTTTTGTAAAGACCAAAACGCAATCTATTAGTGATTGAAACAGGCAATCCCGGAAATCTACTGCACTGCATTTGTTTCACAACACTGACAGCAAGTACACAGAGCAAGAAATCAATAGCGCAACGTAATCAAAGTCCACGTCAATAGTGATTTGGGCTTTCAACTAATGATGCTTTCCACCCGACAGAGTTGATGAAAAAAGGCAGTTTCACCATGCATTATCAAATTACAAATGAACGCTGTTGTGTAGTTGATTGACTAGAGTTTAGTCTCTGTTCTCCGCTGTTAAATCACTTTCCGTTGGTTCGGAAACCACCTAAAACTGTAGCTCCAACTCATCAATCACCATCATTAGACTCATGTAGGCCGTTTTTCAAGAGACTTGGTCTTCTAACTGTACCCTGTTTATATGTGTATGAAGCTACTTTATATGTAAAAAGATTCATATTAACCAAAATCTTGACGATTATAATACAAGAAGCCGAGGAGATTATCACTTTGTGAGTCACAATAGTAACTTATTCAAACAAAAACCTAGTTATATTGGTAGGAAACTCTACATCAAGCTACCGCAGTTTTTAAAGAGTCTTGAAAATATAGACATATTTAAAAAAGAATTGAAAAAATATTTAGTTTATAAAGCTTTTTATAGTGTAAAAGAGTTCCTTTCACATCATAATTGAGCCTCACCTCAACTAATTGATATAGTATTAATTATGGTAACTAGTGTATAAATTATATAATTGTTGATCTGAATTGTCTTATACTCCTTAACTGGAGTCTCCAAGACGTAATCTACAAAAAATCATCCAAATCATTACCTACGCACAGGTCTAACACCTATGTGGGCTTCATCCTCAATAAACGATAACTGCAAATATCACCATGAAAAATATTTTTTTTGGTCTTTAAAAATGTTATCTATACTCCAGTAGAAAATAAAAAATAGTGAATGATAACTCTTTCAATTACTTGATTAAAGTTGGAAAGAACAATGAATTGCTTTCAGTTTGAACCTCCATGCCTGCTATCCATTATATAATTTGAATAATTAATGAAATTTAATTAATAAAAATAAGCATGAACTGAGTGCGCTAGTTCATCAAAGGTTTAGATTAGCTCTTGAAGGTTCATTTATTTACAAAATTAATAACTAAATGGACTTAACAGGCTTTTCAGTCTAATGCGTGACTGATGAGTCTAATGAGTGACTGAAAAATATATATAATCGAATAGAATATTGAACGATGGAAATGAGAACAAAAATAGAAATTGAATATGAAATTTTACAATATTTTGACAAATTGAAAAAATTGTTAAACATAAACAGGGGAGATTTAAACCCAGCCATACTAGAAATAAAAAAAAAATACAAAACTTGATCAATAAGTGGGTCAAAACATAAATATATTCTTAAAATATGAATTTCGGTCTGTGATGTTTACCATGACGAGAGATACTTGATGAACAATCTAATCTAATATTAAAACTGACACTGTTTTTCTATTTAAATTATGATTTCCACTCACTTATCATTAACCTGATGAAGCTTATCTTTAGAAGTGAAATGCATCCCTTGAGTATCTCCATTATAGATGAGTGAAAATTATAATTTAACCCTTGAATGCATGATTTTTTTAAATATTTTTTTCAACACTAGTGTAGGCTATCAGTTATGTCAATGGAAAAAATATTTAAAAAATTCACTTTTCAGCTATTTTTTTGGTCGTTTTATGGTATGATGCACATCTGCATCATCATGAAGTGAAGATTCATAAATGTTTCGGTACTTGTATAAAACCTGTAATTGGGCAATATAATTGAATAGAAATACAGTGTCAGTTTTATATTAGTTGAATTTCAGATCAGAATTTATCAAAAAACGCCAGTAAATGTTTTAAATGCAAAAAGTAATGAATAGAGGATGGAATAATGGTTAGATTGATGCTGTAAGAATGGATGATTATGGCGAAAAAAAATGGGAAGTTGTAGATTGTGAAAGAGATGATGATAACAAATTCTAATGATAGCATAACAAGGGACAATGACTAGGAGACAGAACTGAAAATTAAGTAAAACGTTGAATAGAGGTCGATAAAAATTTAAATACAGATAGGAAAAAAATCAACGTCTTTAAATTAAAATTATTCTATAATTGAGAGATAGTTTAACCCAAAAATGCATACACCAAAGCATGCAAACATTGTGACAGAATATTTGTTATTGTAGCAGAAAGAAATGATGATAACAAGCTCTAATGATAGCATAACAATGGACAATGACAAGGAGACAGAACTGAAAATTAAGTAAAACCTTGAATAGAGGTCGATAAAAATTTTAATACGGATAGGAAATAAATCAAGCGTCTTTCAATTGAAACTATTCTATAATTAAGAGATAGTTTAACCCAAAAATGCATACATCAAAACATGCAAACATTGTGAAAGAATATATTTGTTATTGTAGCAGAAAGAATCCGTTTTGCCAACTCGTTAATACTTTACTGAAAAACTCGCCAAACACAATCAAAAGTTTAGTATTTTGCCACACCCACTATAAAACCTAGCCCTTACTAGCCTACCTAATCCATTACCAATACTGTACATTGTTGTTAACAAAGCATTCACTGATGCTTACGTTAACATGCTTTATTTTTATGGAAGTTCAACGTCACACCTGTGACGTATCAACCTTCGTGAGTGGGTGGAAAATACATTCCATGCTTACCCCACATCCTTTTTAAATCCAAAACATATTCCACATTTTTGTTACTCCCCCCACCCCTCCGGCACAAGAATAATTCAACTTGTTTTAATGTAGAATGCAAGCTATCTACAAGAAACGTCCACTGTTGAATTATTCGACGATGTTCGTATTCAGCAGACTGTGTGTAGGACCCGAATAAAACACAGCAGCTGTGGAAAAACTTACACACACACGCACATACACCCACACCCTCACCCACTTGTGACACCGCATATCTGCTTTGCTTTAGAATAGCAATAGAAAAAATGTCCACCAGTGATAGGGGCTGTACGAGAACTAAATCAGTTTTAATGGCCCTTTGGGCGACAAAGATACGGACAACCGCGAGCCCTTTGAACAAGGAAAAGAGGATTATTTGCAGCACTTGTGTCCTATTTGTGTGATAAAAATTTCATGTCAGTCACGGGACCTGTAACTAGGCTACCATTAACACCACAGATAATCCTAATCTGGTGTCTGAATGAACGTTCAGCTCCATCTCAGTATTGAGGTCGCATTGGGGACACTAACGTCATTTTGTACCTCTCGTGGAAAAATGGGTGGAGGAAATTGTGTCAACCATTCTTATCACTATTTATAATCTTTGTTATTGATTCGATTTGAACGAGATGATTTAAACACTATGTATTATGAAAATATAACACAGGAATATTTTTCATTGCTATTAAAACTTACTAGTTACTAAAAACGTATTAAAAAAAGTTATTGAACAAAAATTATCGGCTCAGCTCTCTTCTTGACAATTGTATGAAAATAAGTCAACCAAAGAATTAAATTGTAATTAAATTCATAAGTTATACAATTTTTACAACTCATGCCCACGATAAGACTCTGTGTTTTGTGGTTATTTTTTTCTCTTTCCTTTCAATTGAACCATTTTATAAACTATCAACTAATAGCCTAACTATAAATCGTGAGTTTTTTTGAGGATGAAGCCCACATAGGTCTGAGACCTGTGCGTGGGTAATAAGTTGGATGATGGTGATTTATGAGTTGGACCTACAGTTTTAGGTGGGTTCCGAATCATCGGGAAGTGATTTTCAGCAGAGAACAGTGTCTTTTTTGCTGGCCAATCTAATCGGTCACCGTTACAAACAGGACCTACGAGAACGCAGCTAATTGAACAGATACCTGCTACGGCTCGCGGCTATCACTTCCATTTGAATTAATTATTGTAACTTCTGCATCAATACTATTTTCTTTTGTATATTTCAGATGTATTCTTATGTTTTTGATGTTGATATGTTTCTTTGTTATAAAAGATGAATAAATTTGATAATTGGAAAGAAATTAATAACTAACCCAAATAAATACCCAAAAATGGAGCTTAACCAGTATTCTAACAACAACGTGATTGAAAACAATACGAAATAATGATAGATAAATCGATATATTTGATTGATTTCTGAAATTTTTCCTCTAAATGATTCATATTTTTTGTTTTCGAAATCTTCCCTGATAATTACAATAATTAATTTCAAAATTCTTTTCTAAACTACAAATGTCTAAGACCTCCGTTATTGCGGAGCAATGGTCGAGTTCATGGGAGCCTTATCGTTTACCGGTTAATAAAATGTTTTGTGTTCATCCAAATTTTTTTTGACAACCAATTTTTTTGGCATTCATCCAGTTATCAATCGTTGAGTTCAAGGGAACCTCACTGCTTACCGGTAAATGGAATTTTACCGGAAACCAAGGCATCTGTTTGCGCTATTCAAGTTTTTGAAACGTCCATGAATTTGATTAAACCAATCACATGCCTTAGTTTCCGGTAAAATTCCTTTTACCGGTAAACGGCGAGGCTCCCATGAACTCAACCATTGACAACTGGATGAATGCCACAAGACAAAAATATTCCTTTAGCGCCGGTATAATTCATAGCATTGAAAGGAGTTTCAAAATTAACCATCTTGTAAGAACATTTAGCAATATTATAAAAGGTAACATCTTCCTACATAACTTTACTGAGAGGCCATTAAACAATAAATTCTGATACCAGCATTTCAGCTATTATACAATCATTTTGAGCAAAATAAACCTCAATTTTATTCGATCCTCATACCTTTCAATTCTCAAACCATACCAACTTTCTTTTATTTTATAATATTGCTCTAAGATTATTCTATAGAATAACTTGGGGAAGTGATAGCCGAGTGCCGTGGCAGGTGTAAATGGTATGATTTGTTCAATCTGTTCAATCAGAGATAAGCTACGATACTCCTGGGCGCGCTTTGTAAGGGTGACCGATTGGATTGGTCAGCAAAAAAGACTCTATTCTCTGCTGTAAAATTACTTCCCGGTGGTTCGGAACCCACCTAAAACTGTAGGTCCAACTCATCAATCACCATCATCCAATTCATTACCCACGCGCAGGTCTCAGAAATATGTGGGCTTCATCCTCCGAAAAAAACTCATAGATAAATATGGATGGAGATGAATATGGAATTTTAAATTCGATAAATTCATATCCATCTACTTTGATTCAACAATTCTTGATAGAAACATAATTTTTTAATAAATTCTGTTTTTGTATATTTGTCAGTTTGTTAAATTATCAGTTACTTCAAACTAACTTGTGAAATTCTCAATAATTGTAAAATACTTGTATATTTTCATCATTAACATACAAAAACAGTCATAGAATAAATTTCTAAGGATATATGCTTCAAAATATGTGTCCAACAAGATTCTCCATGAATTCCAAATCTACCTTCAATCTCCCATCATTAAACCTTCAATCTCATAGTCCCTCACATCTCTGAAAATACAACGCGATATTTCAAGTAGCATCCATGCATGTTAGTAGTCATAGCCATGTAGCTAGCGTCACAGTAGAATCATTCAAACGCCATCCATCTTTGAGCACGAAATTTGTGTACAACAATAACTCAATGAATGTTATCGAATGATGGCATGCGTGTCAAAAGCTAGAATATCGATGTTGCACAAATGTTATACAGTACACACACAGTGTGTTGTTCTACAGTTGCACACATTCAGTAGGTTGAACAAAGACTCTGACAAAGCATTTGGTGACATGTGATGATGACGATGACGATGATGATGATGATGATGATGATGATGATGATACCTGCGTATGACTCAGCACCTGAGAACAGTAGGTAGTCTATCTATCATTGAACACGCCGGCGATATGCATGTCATGTCAAATTCCAATCAATGTTACATGTATTATGTGCCATCAAACGACACATCACTCAATGTTTATAGATATAATTCAAACGCTAAGTATGAACAAACCTCAACGGGAGGAAGTCATAGTTGAGGAAGGGTAGTTCCAGCTGGAAAAAGCGGGAGGACAAGTTGAGATTCTTTAACGTTTATTGTGAGATTTTCTCTTTCTTACCAATTCATCAGTAAAGTTCAAATTCTAGTGGGTGGGTGGTTTATAACCTACTTCTACAACCGCCTGTATGGTTATGCGTTATTTTGCGGTTTCCCTGAAGTGTAATGAAGATTAGTAGTAGAAAATTGAAAAAAGTACAAGGAATAATATAACAAAAATAAATAAATAGATTGATACATAAATATTAAATAAATGGTGATTCGGAAACCACCTAAAATTGTAGGTCCCCCATGTTTCCCATAACATTTATTTTTATTTCATTTATAAATAAATATAAAATGAATAATATAATAAGAATATTGTTTTGAATAGTAGATAGATGAGTCTTGCCTATTACCACGACTTAACGATATTAACAAGAATTTTATACGATTTTTGCTGCTCAACATTTAATCAGCGGAGCTGTCTCAGGGGAGGTTCAGTTCTACACAGTAGAATTCTATTCTACATATTAATAGTTGTAGAACAAAATTTATGAAATGTGTACTATTATTATTTACTTAATGATCTCTCGTTATTAATTGTACATAATTGTAATGCACTTAATTGAAATATTAAAAACATGTGATTTCAATGGTTTGACATCTATATTTTCGGCTCTAAAAATCTCAAACAAATCAACAGTCATTCGATATCCACGAGGTTCGCAGTAATCCTAATCGGATATGCTTGCTTTAACAGTATGCATATTTATCAATTTATTAATATTATTTTCTATTATCTTGAGATTTTTATTATGCGTTGATTAGAAACGTACCGTTACGTTATGCAATATGTTGAGACTTGAAAGACAAACCATCAGTCAAACGGCCATGACAGAATCAATACCTATAGTAATTAATTAATTTTTTTTTTTTTTGAGGATGAATCCCACATAGGTCTGAGACCTGTGCGTGGGTAATGAGTTGGATGATGGTGATTGATGAGTTGGACCTACAGTTTTAGGTGGGTTCCGAACCACCGGGAATTGATTTTCAGCAGAGAACAGTGTCTTTTTTGCTGGCCAATCTAATCGGTCACCGTTACAAACAAATACGTACGTGATAAAAAACTAAATACTGTAAACTGCCAATTGACCTATTACAACCAGTCATCAAATAAGAAAATCTTCAAACAATAAATTCTTTTATTAGATAAATAGATATTTAAGCGTCCACTGGCCTCCCATCATCTGGATTTGTCCAATGTTAAATTAATTTAAATGTATTATTTCCATTCAGGCTATATTAATTCAGGATTTTTTATAATATTCTATATTCGTGGCTTGAATAGAAACCAAAGTCCTCCAGCTCTCTCTTGAAAACCTCTAAATTTTTTAGCCGGGTCGGTAAAACATTAAACATTAACATTATTTATTTATTTCAAATACATGCATGAAAATTACAAATAATAGAGGCTTACAGCTAGAACCAAAACAAACCTCACTAAATATAGTAGATTGTCTCAAATAAAACTAGGAAATCACAAAACAAACGTTGAAACGCTATGCTAACAAAGAAAGTCAAAATAGATACAATAAGAAAACGGCATGAAATAACAGTATAAAGGAAAATAACCCTAAAATTAAGTTAACTCTAAACAAAGAAATAATAGAATAGCTAGAAACAAAATAGAAGCTAGACATAGAAGTAGGAAAGAAGAAAAAATATAATTTATGGTCTACAAAACGATTTTAAATCTGAAATTCCAGAGCTTGAAAACATTTTCTACTAAAGCTGCACAAATTATCTGAGAAAGGGTCTAGAACGGGATTAAATCTATTGTACAGTTGCACAGTATAATAACAATATAAAGGTTTTCATTATCCTTAACTCGGATATTCTGTCCTAGAAGGCACTTCGATGCTGTGGGAAAATCAATTTCAAGCCATCATGTAAGCGAGAAAGATGCATAGTGATTTTGTAAGCTATCTTTCTTGTGGGAAAATCAATTTATCCACGCCAATATGCTAGCAAAAAAGGAGCATAGTGATTTTGTAAGCTATTCTTTCTTGTGCTCACTGCAATGGGAGCGTTTTGAAAGCTTGAATTCGAAATTTATTAATAAATGGCTGGTGGGCTGGAGGGCTTCTATTCAGCCAATGGTGGACAGAGACCAGTTAAAGATGTAGGATGATGCCTTCGGACCTGAAACCGCTCTCATGGTTTGCACTACGTCAGTCTGCTCACTGCTGCTTTGCACCTGATGTTTTATTCCACAGCTTGGAGGCTGTGTTGTAGTAAGTGTGTTGTAGAACAAAAGTGGCCGGCTAAATAGAGTACGGCTAAACAGAGTACAGCAGTAGAACAGTAGACGCTTTTCAGCACCGGCACTGCAACGTTTATTTGCAAGTCTATTCGACGATGTTCTCGAGTAAACGAGCCGGCTGCAGTGGATGAGAGAGAAAGAGAAAGAGGAGAGTAAAGAGAGTGAGTGAGAGAGTGTGTGAGAGTGAAAGGCTGAAAGAAAGTGAGGGTGAAAGAGAGGGTGTGAGAAAGAAGAAGAAAAAGAGAACGAAGAGAAAGAAAAAGGGAATGGGAGTAAGAATGATAAAGAGAAGGTACAGAAACGAAAAGAGAAAGGAAAAGAGGAAGAGAAAGAGGAAGAGAAAAAAGAAGAAAAAGAGGAAGAGAAAAAGGAAGAGAAAAAGGAAGAGAAAAAGGAAGAAAAAGAGAATGAGGAAGAGAAAGAGAATGAGGAAGAGAAAGAGAAAGAGAATGAGGAAGAGAAAGAGACAGAAGACTAGAGTATTAAGAGGAGAAAAAGAAAGAGATGAGAGAGGAAAAGAGTGATGGAACCATTTTGTGGAACTTCCATTTCATATTGAATATTCCACTCGTTCTGCTTTACCCCACATGCCGCACTCTTCTCTTACAATTTGTTAGCCTAAAAAATCCTCACCATATGCTAAAGAGTAAGTGGATAAATTTGAAAGGTAAATGAGGTTGGTTTTGAGTCATCGTTCTTGTACATTTTTTATTTATTGTTGTACAGCCAGGTGTAGAAAATTATGTAGCTTGAGTGAGTGAAGTTGTAAAACAAGATTGTAGGTATAACTATTTTTAAAAAGGGAGAATTGAAAAAATTGTATCAAGTACTGGCATTTACATACAGGGTCACAGATCCGTATTAGTCCTCCAAAACAATAGAATATGAAAATAATCTATATCCGAACCAAACCACAACCAAAATTTAACCTAACCTTCATATGCTTAATTGTGAAATATCGATTATGTTGGTGTACAGATTTGAAACATCACACTCAATTTAATGATAAAGCATTGCTTTGTAGTGGCGAAGGTGGTATTGTGGAAGATATCCATAATGAATAATAAGACTTGAAGTTGTCACAACCACATTTATTGAAAACCGTGAGATACTAGTCTCGGTTATTAAGCCATTATCAATCTCAAACAAACTAAAACTAAAGTAAAGAGTAGCTTAATATAAATATACTAAACACAGAATGATACTATTGGTTGAGGGAGAAAGTGCCTCTGATATGCTAACCTCCATTTAAGGTCTGTGGTTGGCTGAAGGCCAGAACAAGTCACGCCCACTGGTGGGAGGAGCAACAAACAAGTTTGCTTGTTGCTCCTCTCACCAGTGATGAGGCCTTGTTTGATTGTTGCTCCTCCCACCAGTGGGACTTGTTATGGCCTTTAGCCAATCACAGACCTTCAATGAAGGTCAGCTTATCAGAGGCACTTTCTCCCTCAGTCAATAGTATCATTCTGTGTTTAGTATTTATTAAGTTACTCTGCACTTTAGGTTTAGTGTGTTTGAGATTGATAATGGTGTAACAACCGTCACTAGTATCTCACAGTTTTCAAACAATCTGGCTTTGACAACTTCACCTCTTATTATTCATAAACATGTATTGTGATTTTTTCGTGTGCATGTACAATGCCTATTTTAGTATTGCATCTGAAAGAGAAATCATGAACAGAGTTCATAGTTGTACTATGACAATATAGACAATATTTTTTTAAATAATTCTGTCAGTTTTTTCAGACATTCACTAACCTTTGTTGCATAAACTGAATAATTTTGTCTTCTAATATCATATCTGGTGATACAACAGTAGCCTACATTAAAGTTGTATGTGGGATACTGTGGATAGTCGAACAATAGAGATTGATAATGGTGTAACAACCGAAACTAGTATCTCAAATTTTTCAACAAATGTGGCTGTGACAACTTTACCTCTTATTATTCATTAATAAACATGTATTGTTAATTTTTCATGTGCATTTACAATGCCTATTTTAGTTTTGCATCTGAAAGGGAAATCATGAACAGTTTTATTAGTCAGGTAAGGTAATAGTTGTACTATGACAATGTAGACAATATTTCTCTTAATAATTCTATTTATTTTAAATTCAAATTTTTTTAAAAATATTTTGGCTTCTGTTATTCTGTTAATTCTGTCAGTTTTGTTTCAATCATTTACTGATCTCTTGTAGCATAAATTGGATAATTTGTCTACTATTATCATATCTGGTGATACAACAGTAGCCTTCATTCACCAATGTGGGATGCTGTGGATAGTCGAACAACGGCGCGATGTAAGCAACCATCTATGCATCTCAAACGTTGAGATTTGAAAGCCGGGCTAGCAAGGCCTCGTCCTCATCAAGGCCAGCCTAGACAGGAGAAATCTGTTAAATGACAGAATAAATGAACGTAGAGCGCAAACATAGATTCAAACTCTAAGCTAACCTCCTTCTACAGGGTTAGCAAGAGCTCATGCATGAAGAATATATTTAGACTAAAATATCTGGTCCTCCGTATAGACCAGAATTGATGAGATAGAAAGCCAAAAGTGCATAAGAATTATTTATTGGCGTAGACATCAAAAAATTATCATGCAACTAAATGATCAGTTTTGTTGAACAACTAAATTATCTATTGATTCTAATAAAACTACTCCAAGTACTAAATTGAAGGGATACGCATTTCAAAAACTATGTAAAATTTGACATTGGGTTCTCTTTTGTTGCTTCAAGATATAAATATAATAAATCACAAATAGATAATAAATCACAGGGCGTACCAAACAGGAACACTTACTGTAGGGGTTCATCTGGTTTGGCACCAATTCAGGTTGAATAAAATAGATATAGAATAGAATAAGTAGAATAATTTTTTTTAAATATAAATGCCTCAACTTTTAAATTTTAAGTTGAATGTAAATGGAAGTGTCAGAATAATTAGAATTGATATTAGTTAGAGTTTTATCACCACCCAATACTCTCGTAGAGCATAGAGCAATCTCTTGTGGCAAGAGTCTAGATTTCTTTACGAGTGTTCTATCATAATAAACGTCTCTGTTTAGATAAGCCTCAAGAACTTAATTGAACGAAACAATGCACTTTTCAGATGGGGAAGATTTGTTTAGGAGAGCACAAGTTTGTTATCATGGTAATATTGATTAGAAGTCTGTTGAAGTTTGTCGTTGATTGCTGGAGATGGTTTGAGGAAGATGGTCAGAGAGAGAGAAAGAGAGAGGGAGAGAGCAAGGAATATAGATAGATAGAGAGAAAGATATAATATATAGAGAAAGAGTGAGGGAGATAGATAGGTAGATAGAGTGTGAGAGAAGATTGCTCTTTCAATGGTTAGCTCTATTTTTGAAAGGAAAAGAACATGGAATAAAAGAAGAGGGGGTGGAAAAAGAGGAAAAAAGGAAGAGGAAGAATAAGAAGAAGAGGTAGAAGAAGAAGAAGAAGAAGAAGAAGAAGAAGAAGAAGAGGAAGAAAAAGAAGAGGAAAAGAAATAGGGAGAGGAAGAAGGAAAAGAAAAAGAGGAAGAGGAGAAAGAAGAGAAAGAGTAAGAGAAATGAGAAGTAGAAGAGGAGGAAAAGTAAAAAAGGACTAAGAAAAAAGAGGAGAGGGAGAAAAAGAAGAAGAAGAGGGAGAAGAAGGAGGAGGAGGAGGAGAAGAAGAAGAAGAAGAAAAAGAATAATAATAATAAGAAAAAGAAGAGGAAGAATAATAATAAGAAAAAGAAGAAGAAAAGGAAAAGAGGACGAAGACGATACAGAAGCGAGTAAGAGGTGAAGAAGAAAAAGAGGAAAGAGAAGAGGTAGAAAAATGGGAAGAGGAAGAGAAAGAAGAAAAGGAAGAATGGAAACTAAAAGAAGAAAAGGAAAATGGACGAAGAAAAAGAAGAGGGAGAAGAGAAAAAAGAAGCGAGAATAATAATAATAATAAGAAGAAGAAGAAATAGAAAAAAGGAGAATCGAGAAGAAGAAGAAATAGAATCGAGAAGAAGAAGAAATAGAAAAAAGGAGAATCGAGAAAAAGAAAAAAGTGAAGAAAGAAGAATCGAGAAGAAGATGAAGAAGAAGAAGCGAGTAGGAGGAGAAGAAAAAGAGGAAGAGGAGGAAGAGAAGGGAGAGGAGGAAGAGGTGGAAGAGGAGGAAGAGGAGGAAGAGGAGGAAGAGGAGGAAGAGGAGGAAGAGGAGGAAGAGGAGGAAGAGGAGGAAGAGGAGGAAGAGGAGGAAGAGGAGGAAGAGGATAGATAGATAGATAGATAAAATGCCTTTATTTTGCACTTGACAATACAAAAAGTGCTGTAGGCGAAGTTGAGGCATACAAGCCCCCTCTTCCACTTAACCCACAAGGAGGAAGAGGAGGAAGAGGAGGAAGAGGAGGAAGAGGAGGAAGAGGAGGAAGAGGAGGAAGAGGAGGAAGAGGAGGAAGAGGAGGAAGAGGATAGATAGATAGATAGATAAAATGCCTTTATTTTGCACTTGACAATACAAAAAGTGCTGTAGGCGAAGTTGAGGCATACAAGCCCCCTCTTCCACTTAACCCACAAGGAGGAAGAGGAGGAAGAGGAGGAAGAGAAGGAAGAGGAGGAAGAGAAGGAAGAGGAGGAAGAGAAGGAAGAAAAGGAAGAGGAGGAAGAGGAGGAGGAAAAGGAAAAGGAAGATGAGGAAGAAAAGAAAGTAAAGGAGAAAAGGACGTAGAGAAAGAAGAGGGAGAAGAGAAAGAAAAAGCGAGAATAAGAAGAAGAAGAAGAAATAGAAGAAAGAAGAATCGAGAAGAAGGAAGAAGAATCTAGAAGAAGAAAGAAGAATCGAGAAGAAGAATAAGAAGAAGAAAGAAGAATCGAGAAGAAGATGAAGAAGAAGCGAGTAGGAGAAGAAGAAGAAGAAGAAAAAGAGGCAGAAGAAGGAGAAGTCGCTTGAAGCCATCTTGCTTCTCAAACTTCTTTTCCTCGCTCAGTGCTCAGCTCTGCTTGAACAGATTCTCATTATGTAAGAAGTGCTGTAAGTGAGCAATAAACTGAAGTGTTGCTTGATAAGAAGGCGAATTATTGCTATTGTCATGCAGATGAATCTGATGATGAGCGACACACAATGCAATTCGTTGCACTTTGTGGTGAAGTTGAAGTTGAAGTTGAAGTTGACAGGGACTTGTTCTTTGCTCTGCATTCACTTCAATTTTCATCCATTATCATTTAAGTACGAAAACTTGATGGTACGAACGGAGTGAATCTTATAATTGCTTGATTTAAAATTATTTATTACTTTATAAAAGAATGCTCTATCAAAGCACATTAAAAGCAGTATAATCTCATTCACGGTTTAAGCTCAGTTTAACTTGAACGCCTTTTGAACTAAGTTCAAACTCAGCTTTGTGTTATCAATGCAGTTTCACAAGTCTTTTGGTTTAAAATAAAGTTTAAATGCAATTTAAGTTCAGTTCAATTATTTATTTTGGCAATGCTGTCAATGTTATCTGGTCATATGATCAGATGTGAAAATAAATGAAAGGTTATATTTGTCCATAACTTGTATGTTTTGATTCAACAAATTAAATACTCACGTACTAAAAAGTTCAAAATAAAGTATTTACATGAAACAAATTCGTTGCACTTTGTGGTGAAGTTGAAGTTGACAGGGACTTGTTCGTAGCTCTGCATTCACTTCAATTTTCATCCATTATCATTTAAGTACGGATAACTTGATGGTACGAATGGTGAATCATAAAATTGCTTGATTTAGAATTATTTATTGGTTTATAAAAGAATGCTCCAGCCGTATTCTTATTCATGGTTTAAGCTTACTTGAACGCCTGTTGAACTAAGCTCAAACTCAGCTTTGTATTATCAATGCAGTTTCACAAGTCTTTTCAGTTTAAATGCAATTCAAGTTAAACTCAGTTCTACTATTTATGTCTGCAATGGTGCCAATGTTATCTGGTTCAGTTTAAACTAAAGTTCAAATGAAATTTAAGTTGAACTATTTATGTTGGCAATGGTGCCAATTTTATCTGCTCATATGATCAGATGTGAAAAAACAGGACGAATTGAAAACCTCCTTCTGTTTGGAAGTCGGTTAATAAATGAAAGGCTATATTTGTCCATAACTTGTATGGTTTGATTCAAAAATAGATTAAAAACTCATATGGACTGGGTGATTACAAAAGGATGTCCCAATTTTGAAGGGCTTTGATAACAAAACTAGGATACGCAAAAGACTTTCCGACTGTTGCTACTAGTAGTTCTGTGAACAGTAGACTTAACAATAAGGTTGCTTGTACATACTTGATGTACTCAATGATAATCACCATCGCGAAATTGTCTCTATCAATAGACCTTACCTTCATTTAATTTACGTAGTCTATTTCATGTCTGTTTTCCACAAAAAGTTATTGTTATCACCAAGGCTGTGTTTCTATTCTCCGGACAGCTGTTTGTTCAAATCAGATCAGATTTCACATCTATATATATAAAAATGAATGTCTGTCTGTATGTATGTATATGTATGTTCCCTATAGACTTCAAAACCACTTGACAGATTAGCATGAAACTTTGGGAATATGTTGTGTGAATATTGGGGATGGTTTCTGACCATAAATTTTAATAGAAGAGCTAATAATTACTATTAATTAATCCATTTTATAGACCTAACCTAATGAACTTGCCGGCCAAACAGCTTAAAGGAACAGCTGATAGAAGTCAACAGTTTTTAATCATATGGCAGGCCCCTTAGCGGCGTTATTTACGCTGTCTTTGAACAGCAAAAGACTTTGCACTTTGCATGTACGCTACCGTGCAGTCGGAGCCTTGCAATATGTAGGAAACGTACGACTGGGTAAGATGAAATGTAGTTATGCCAAGTTGATGACATCTGTTAACCAATGAAGTGCTAGCTAGAAATTTGAAATGCAGCCTCAGCGGGAGGTGGCGAATAATAAAATAAAAAACTAGCTTCTACCCTTATAGTCGTAGGAGGTTTAAATTTGAAAAGTTTCTTCATTCAGAGGTGGTGATTAAGAAAACAACGAAGCCTCTATGATCAGCTGGAAGAGCCCTAGGACTAACTTCTTTCCTAATTTGAAATGTAACCTCAGTGGGAGGTGGCGAATAATAAAATCAAGGAGAATTTTTATAAGAACGCAGCAACGCGCGTCGAGCCAGCTAGTGTATGATGAATTAATTCATGGAACAATACGAACTAAATTTGTTGAATTATCATATAATAATCGGTTTAATGTAGGTAATCGGTTTAATCAATTATCATGTAGTAATCGGATTAATTGTAATTGTAAAAGTAATTGTAATATTGGGAATGATTTATTTCTCTTAACCAAATAATATGCTATTCTTATGAATGAAAACTTAACTCATGAAGGTTAACCAGATGAATAAGTCCGGGGCTATCTTGAAATCTGATTCCAATTTATTGCATTTGATGGAGAAGCTCATTTAAAAAATCATGTTTCCTATCGAAGAAGTTTTGAGTGCATTTATTTTTTCCTTTTCAAACATCATTTAATGCAAGCAAATTTCGAAAATCCTCACACATTCATCGCTGGACACTCCTTAGAGGAACATCCATTCAAAGTTACATAGAATTTGGTCCACACTTGGCTATTTGTCTGTTTAGACAAACATACATAGACAGACAGAAATTATGCAAAATGGTTGACTTGAAACAGAGACCTCTCCTCGTTTGGTGAATTAGAGAGGGAAGAATTTTTGAATACTGCATAAATAATATCGTTTGGGTTTTTGGTTGCGGCCAGATTGAAAATTTAGGAAACGTTTTGATCATTTATGAAAACTTTGAGTTTCCTTTCTATATAGTAAAAATATTCTAAGAATCCTAGTTATTTCAATTAAAGCCCTTCAAAATTGGGGAATTTTTTGTAATCATCCGGTACGATGTCGTCAACAAACTGATACTCTAATCAAATTTATTGACACAAAGTTCGTGTCTGAGTGGGTTTGGGACATTAGCATCATAGATATATATATTGGATTTTATAGAATCACTGTTTTCCTTGTTTCAGGCAGATTTTCCACCATTTTCTATCCTCCCAATCACTCTCACTGAAGTTTCCGATTCCATCGCTTCATCCAGTTCATTCCTTTACAATCTCTTCGGCCTTCCTCTTCTCAACGCATCAACTAAATGAAAATATTAACTACGTCCACGTAAAATTCATTCATTAAATTGATCAAGAGGTCAACTCAAAAGGGAGACGAACCCCTTTTTTGGTCTCCCCCCCCCCCATACTCAAAAGCCTAAAAATTCTAACTTTTATGTTCTGTGCTTCAAGAAATAAATCATGAACAACTTTTGTTTTATTAAACATTAAACTTTTGATTCATATGTAAGGCATATGAAAAGGGACCATTTTTTTCTGATCTCAGATTTTACAATTCCCTTCCTGAAAATATTAAGTTGTGTAGTAGCTTCAAGGTGTTTTCATCCATGTTGACCAGGGCCCTTGTGGATGTGTGTCCTTATACAGTGGAGGAGTGCTACTAAGCTTTTTACATCTTTTGACATATCAAATGCCACTTGAGCTATGCTCAAATCTTGTGACTCAATGTAACTAATGATAATGATAAATAATAATAGTATATTGATATTGTAAACCATACTCTTCATAGAGTGTTTTCTGTGACGGAAAATATTTAAATTAGAGGTTATTCCTGTAGAATTCGTCTTTCATTCAAATAAACTTCCAAGTTAATGATGCGTAATTATTAAAAAATAGCGTTCATGGTTGAACCATTTTTCCTGGGAAAAATAGACATATTTTATTCATTTGTAGAAAGGAAAACGCTTTCAGGATTCATCTCCAATTTGGAACGTTTCAAGATTCAGTATTTCAATGTTGGCAGCAGTGCACGAATAAAACAGACAACGTAGTAATGCAAATTTGTAAGAGTGCACCATTCTATCCCGCTTCAAGTTAATCTGTTTTTGTTCGTCATATCATTCCGAATCTTCCTTCCTCTCCTCTTCTCCTCTTCCCTTCTCATTCCTTCTTTCCCTCTCATTCGTTCCTCGTTTCCTGAAACTCTATCCGTCTTTCATCGTCATTTCCATCACTCGCAAATTTCTTTCACGTCATTCTCCATTTATTTTGTATTCAAACGTAAATTCACATTTTCGTACTGTTTTTAGATGCTACCAGCAAAGCTATAAACCCTCTGCAGAGATCGTACATCTCCCGCAATCGTGCTGCATTTTCTGACACTGTTTGCAACAATAAATTGTCTTTCAATTCGAATGGAAATTGAAAACACTTCCACCTGAAAGTGTTCATGTCAGCGGATTTCCCAACTGGATCAAAATATTGTCTTTTTCAAGCTACTTTGGGACAATTGTCTGAGATGATTACGCTTAACGGAAAACTAAAAACGATAAAAATGCAATACGGCCTACATTATGGATACTCAAGAATTATGATTTGTTTTATCATTTTTTAAAAGTGGTTCCTATATTCAATTCAAATGCTTTCTTGTACGAGTGTGATTTCCAACGTTATATTCTATTGGAAACTGAATCAAAATATATTTTCTTTTATTGCTGATGATGCCCACATGAGTATGAAGACTTGTGCGTGGGTAATGGGGTGAATGGGTGAATAATGAGAAACATGAATGAGATTCGAACCCAAGACTGCAGGAAACGAAGCCAGCTAGATCCTTATCTTATCTCAAACCAGCTGCGCTACCATAGCCTCCAAAATATAGAATTGCCTTTTTCAAGTAAAATGTAAAATTTAATATTAAAACTGACACTGTATTTCACTTTTATATAATATTTTACTCACATATATTGGAGATGTTTGAGGAATGCATTTCACTTCTGAAAAGAAGCTTCGTCAGCCTTCGTAATGTAAAATGTAAAGCTTTGAAACAAAATTGTCTACTCATTCATGAGTAGTATGAATTTTCCAAAGTTATTCTGCTCTATCTTTTGTAGGATTTGATAAGTTTATGATATTTGAACAGTGTTTTCTATGAATAAAACGTATGAAACTCTTTTGGAGATTATTTAATAAAGAAATAGCGCCCGGGACTGTAGCCAGAAATATGGTTAAGCAAATAACATTTTAGGGTGGGATCCAAATAATTTCCTACTTCCACAAAAAATCACTACACGTCATGTTGGTCCTCATTTGTATTTTCTTGTTCAAAATTTGTAAAGAAAGCAGTAGTGGGCTATGCCTGTTGTATCTTTACTTGATAGTGTTTCGTGTAATTGTAATAAATAAATAAATAATAAACTGCTTGTTCAATCACTTAGAAGCTTGTGCAATCGTAACAATAGCAGCCGCGGTGGTGCAACAAGTTAAAACGTAAAGCTTTGAAACAAAATGTTCAACGTATTCAAGAGTATTATTCATGATACAGTAAGTGAGAGCTTGACTCTGTAAAATTCTGGCTGTAGTAAGAAATTATGTAATAAATTCTGGCTGGCTGCAACTCCTGTGGTCACCAGTTCGAAACTCGTTCGGCCTTGGATATTTTCTGTCATAATTCACCTAATTATCCACTCACAAGTTCCATGACTCATGTGGGCATTATCCGACTAAAAAAACTGAATTCGTTAAACTCAAGTGATGAATTTCAATTATCTGTGATGTTTACAATGACGAAGTACTTGATGGACTAGATATCACTTATACTGGAGGGATGCATTTCACTTCTAAAGAGAACCTTCATCCCTTCAGAAGTGGAATGCATCCCTCCAGTATGAGTTGAAATTATTATTTTAACAATGTAATATCAAAACTGACACTGTATTACTATTTAAATTATGATTGTTATTCACTTATACTGGAGGGATGCATTCCACTTATAAAGAGAAGAGGCTGATGAAGCTTCTCTTTAGAAGTGAAATGCATTCCTCCAGTATAAGTGAGTAACAATCATATTTTAAATAGAAATACAGTGTTAATTTTGATATCAAATTCAAAGTAAGTGAGTACCGGTAATTTAAATAATCTTCGAAAGTCAATTACTAATAATTGTCAAAATCTGCATCCAATTGTTTTGCAATCCCTACATAATATTTCTACATCAGTAACTTACATGTATTTCACGACCATGTAGTCAAATATTTGAGAATTTAAACTACTTTACTCACTGAGCATTGGCCATTTTGGACTAATAATTGTTAATATCTGCATCTAATTGTTTTCCAATCGCTACATAATATTTCTACATCAGTAATTTACACGTATTGCACGACTATGTAGTAAAATATTTGAGGATTTAAATTATTTTACTCACTGAGCAAATGGCCATTTCGGACCGTGTGAGTCCATCATCAGTGCTCTATACTTGCAAATTACTACTGAAACGCCACGGCTACTTAACAAGATTTCTACATATTATTATTATTATTAGTCACAAACATTTGAAATCAGGAGCTATGCTTCACAAACACTGGCACGTCAAAATGTTACAAAACTACTTATTACTATTATTATAACGTATAGTTCAGTTAACCTATTATAAAATGGCTAGCACAAATTACACTAATTAAGACAGTCTCCGAGATACGTTATAACGATAGAACCATTTACAATATCCACAAAACATCGATTTTTGTGGGCTTCTATTTACAAAAAGACAGCTTGAAAAAATAATAAATTTGTTTTGATTCACTTATATTTTTAGCGTTCTCCAAATACAGCGTTCTACTCCATTACATTATAGGGGCATTTCGCAATAAGGTGGGAAATTAACTTTTTCTTAAAGACCTTCTCATAAGTACACTGTTTCAAGTCAAGGGGGAGAGCATTGAACAACCTCATACCTATGTACCAGGGACTTTTTCCTATCAGACTTAGTCTATATCTAGGCATCTGATAGTCAACCTCCGTCTGCCAACGCTCCGATAGTCAACGCTCTGGTATAGCATAGCCATGTTCATGTCTCTGATCCTCAAGGCCATCTATTATTATAGATAGCATCTAATTATTATTTTAAAATTGACTAGATCAAAAAATCGAATAAAATCTCAATAAAGACATATATTATAAGCATATTGAAGTTGGAATATTCATTCAAAGAGAACTCGTCCTCTCAAATAATAATAATAAGCGTATGGTTTTTAATGGTGGGGAGACCCTTACGGGTAGTTCCACCTCGCCGTTTGTGCCATGTTACAGGGAACATGGTGGACCTACTATTTTAGGTGGGTTCTTCTCAAATGATATCAAAGAGCGCAACCATATGCATTTCATTTCACTACCATTCAACAACAGCAGCTGTCTACTTTTACATGTTTGTTTGTTTTGACGCTAAACTTCCAACCGAGTTTCACTCCAACTCCAAGATTGAAATCAGTCTCTGAAAGCGTTCAGTTTCTCATATATGTGGCACTCGGATTCAATATTACTTCCTTCTTCCGAGTTGACATTGCTTGATATTAATAAAAAGCCCAGGATTCTGGCACAGTTCTTCACAGACAGAGAAAGCACACGAAATGTATTTGTGCTTTTTGTTCTCCGGCTTTTCAAACGTGTGTGGAGAGTCCTATTATGGTCATACATGCACAAATACTGTGATTTATATGGCCAATATATTCCTGCAGGTAAATATGGTGGAATGAATTCTCCCACTCTGATAGGAGGAAATTGTATTGCTTGTTTGCCTTACTTACGAGCTTAAAGGATACGTCCTTGTTAATATTCTAGAGTGTCTCCCCATTATACATTAACTTAAATTTGAATAAAAGAGATAGGAAATGGATAAATGAATGAATTTTGATCTAAATGTAGATCAAGATAAATGGGTCGATACTTTTTATCAATTACTAGATTTATTGGTCGGTTTGAGTCTATTGCGAAGCAGCATGATCGAGTTTGTTGTAATATAGTGTGTAGCCAATAGTCAATATTCTTTATTACATTCTTTAAGAGCAGTAATAGTAGTCAATCTTACAATAATTATGGTAACTTAGAAAAAGTACTATTAAAGCATATGTACATAATATATTAATATGATATTACGATATTATTTTTGAGTCGTGTATGTCTTTAAATTAATTATTTTCATTTCACTCCTGCCAGTCTAAGTCTCTTGTTTCAAAAAATTCATGAATATTGACTTTCTTTTAAGAAAATTGCTTAGTCTCTTTTTTAATATCACACAATTCAGCTCTTTAATTATTATTTGTTATTATATGTGTAGTATGGTGTGGGACAATTAAGGATGATCAAAATTTGTGAAGAGAGTAGTTTTAGACTACATTTGTTCAATCTTTGCATTTTTTGTTATTGTGTATTCATAAACAAATAATAGAAATACTACTGTAATTCCAGGAGTTATAAATCAAATTTGTCCAGATTCATAGCAATACAAAAACAAAGAGAAGCCATTTTTAAATAAATCAAACTGGGACTTAAATTTTTAACAGCCCCAATCACACTCTAGACCCCTAGAATTCCCACTATCACAGGCGTAACGAGGGGGGGTTTTGGGGGTCGTAATCCCCCCCCCCACCCATTGATTGGAAGAAATTAAAAAAAATTGTTAAAAAACAATTAGAAAAAGTAAAAATTAGAAAGATTATTTATTTAATTTGAAGCTAATGTAAAGGAACCTGTAGCTGACACCTCCTTAGTAAGTAAATTCATGAATATTATTTATTAACTTTGGAACTATTGTCTGGATTAATACAAACGTTTTCAGAATATATCTATTTTTTCTTTATAATTATATTTTTGTATAGTATATAATATAACTGTCATTAGTTCATAGCAGCAGTATTTTAGTTCTATTTTATAAGATATTGTTATTGTCTTTTCTTATTTACTGTATCATTTCTGATGTTGAGAGACAAACCATTCCTCCACACAGGCTATAGCCTAATGAGGAATACACTTGAAATTTTTATTGTATTCTATGTTTTTAATATGTTTATTCAAGTGAATAAAGTATTTGAATTTGAAAAAAAAAAATTCATTCAAGTCATTTAAAGGGCTAATTGAAATTGGAATAAATTTCGATACAAATCTAATTTTGATTTGATTTTAAAATCACTTGACATCTATACCAATAGCTGACACCCCTATTTTTGTCACCTCCAGTAGCTGATATACGTATCAGGTAAGGATTGAGCTAATTTGATTTCATATATATCAAATGGTAATCATACATATAAAACATATACTAGCCTACACATACTGGAGATATCAACAATAATTTCAAATAAAATTTCAGACATGGTCCCCAGTGGCTGACATACCATGTCAGCTACTTGTGTATGTGTTGAAAAATATACTTAATACGTTGACATCCCCCCAATTAACATAAAATATGAAAATTATCCCCTAATAGGTGAACTCAGTGTATAATCAACATATATTCAAGCTCTAGCATTCTAAGCATTAGTTAATTTTAAATAATGATTATTTTGACAGTACTTTGAGATTTTCAAAGTTAAAGTTACCTTTTTCCTATTTCAGTGGTGATTTCTACGAAACACTCTTACTTCGATATTTCCTAATAAAGAATTCCACCTAGAAATAAAGGATTCTTGTCTGACAGCTTATACTCAAAGTATTTTTCCCCATCAAAAAATGATGCCTAGCACATGATTCAATGGTACCAGTTTATGCACAAAATACCAGTTTAATTCTCAATGGTTTGAATTTCAAAACTACCCACTATGGCCTTAATAATAAGAAAAAATATGAAGATGTATCAGCTGGGCGGGGGGTCGTCAGCTACTGGTTTCCTTTACCCTACATGATTATTGTATAATATATATCTATATTCTGAGATTTTTTGATGAGAGTATATGTAAAAGTGGTTGACCTTGGGGGGGGGGGGGGGGTAAACCCCCCCATAAGTCAACTCTAGTTACGCCACTGCCCACTATTGACACAAAATAAATAAATGCTTGCAAAACTATTGCTTCAATACATTCATTAATATCCTTAGAAGGTGGGACGCTATTGGCCAGTTAATGGTTGCCTCTTATTGGTGGACACAACCAATCACAGTATTCTAACAAAACATAGGCACGTCCATTATAGGCGTCCATTTTGTGAACCAGTAGAATCACTTCTTTCAGGTCATGTATGAAGCTATTGAGACACAAATTTCAGATTGATTATTGATATTGTTAATGGTATAATATAGCTGCTGCAACCAGTGTATCGGCTCTGATATGTAGCAGATGATGATTGTGGAAAAATCGAGCCTTATTCTTGATTCATTAATTGAGTTTTTTTTTTGTTAGAGTTAAACTGAGTTTAATCTAATGAGTAATGAGTGATAATGGTTGTGGAAAAATCGAGCCTTATTCTTGATTCTTTAATTGGTTTTTTTTTTTGTTAGAGTTAAACTGAGTTTAATCTAATGAGTAATGAGTGATAATGGTTGTGGAAAAATCGAGCCTTATTCTTGATTCTTTAATTGAGTTTTTTTTTTGTTAGAGTTAAACTGAGTTTAATCTAATGAGTAATGAGTGATAATGATTGTGGAAAAATCGAGCCTTATTCTTGATTCTTTAATTGCGTTTTTTTTTTGTTAGAGTTGAACTGAGTTTAATCTAATGAGTAATGAGTGATAATGATTGTGGAAAAATCGAGCCTTATTCTTGATTCTTTAATTGAATTTTTTTTTTGTTAAAGTTAAACTGAGTTTAATCTAATGAGTAATGAGTGATAATGATTGTGGAAAAATCGAGCCTTATTCTTGATTCTTTAATTGAGTTTTTTTTTGTTAGAGTTAAACTGAGTTTAATCTAATGAGTAATGAGTGATAATGGTTGTGGAAAAATCGAGCCTTATTCTTGATTCTTTAATTGAATTTTTTTTTTGTTAAAGTTAAACTGAGTTTAATCTAATGAGTAATGAGTGATAATGATTGTGGAAAAATCGAGCCTTATTCTTGATTCTTTAATTGAGTTTTTTTTGTTAGAGTTAAACTGAGTTTAATCTAATGAGTAATGAGTGATAATGATTGTGGAAAAATCGAGCCTTATTCTTGATTCTTTAATTGGGTTTTTTTTTGTTAGAGTTAAACTGAGTTTAATCTAATGAGTAATGAGTGATAATGATTGTGGAAAAATCGAGCCTTATTCTTGATTCTTTAATTGAGTTTTTTTTTTGTTAGAGTTAAACTGAGTTTAATCTAATGAGTAATGAGTGATAATGATTGTGGAAAAATCGAGCCTTATTCTTGATTTTTTGAGTTTCTTGTATGAGTTAAACTGAGTTTAATCTAATCTTAGCTTTGACTACTGTACAGTTTACCACCATATCTGTACAACGCTCAGATGTGTACGTTCACATTCAACACAACAACAACATCAACTCAGTTTCAGAGTTGAATCTTGATGCCTGCGAATTAAGTTTAAACAAATTTAGAACTATCTATATGTTAAACGCATTTCAAACGTGTATACAGGTCTAAGACTCAATGATTCCTCATTTGAATTAGAAATTTCATATTATAATAGTAAAGATAAAAAACTTCCACGCAAGATTTCAACGGAAGGAGGGAAGTTAACGCTATTTCATATTATTATCCTCATATAAAATAGCCAAAAAATGTTTACTATATTTAAGAGGTGAATCCAAGTGGGGGAAATGAGAATTTTTTGCTAACTTGGATTCCGCTGATTCAGCAAAAACTGTCTCGTTTATCCTCAGATACAGACCGCATTATGCCCACACTGTTTGGGGTGACACAAAAGGAAAACTGATGGAATATATGTGGAAAAGTACTTTCCAACAATAAAGAGGATTGCCAGATGCAATTCTATTATATTTCTGTCAATAGGAATACAAAGTGCTTTTGTATGAGTTTTTTGTAAAAGAACGATAACTTATAGTGATTTGAATAGAGCACTCAAATCGATTTAGAATCCAAGCCGATTATTTATTTATTTCTTCAGGAAATGGAAAATTTGTACTCAATATTTTTTTTTTTTTTTTTTTGAGGATAAAGCCCACATAAGTCTGAGACCTGTGCGTGGGTAATGAGTTGGATGATGGTGATTGATGAGTTGGACCTACAGTTTTAGGTGGGTTCCGAACCACCGGGAAGTGATTTTACAGCAGAGAACAGTGTCTTTTTTGCTGACCAATCTAATCGGTCACCGTTATGAACAGGACCTACGAGAACGCAGCTTATCTCTCTGATTGAACAGATACCTGCTACGGCTCGCGGCTATCACTTCCCTCCACATCAAAGGCCCGTAGATATTCGAGTCTTATCATACTACCTAGCTCAAAGTGTATAGAATTGATAATAGACTAAATTATTTTGAAAAGACTTCAAATCTTTAAATCTTTCTGGAAGTTGTTCGTGAGCATATGGATATGATGCTTTAAATCTGAAAATAGAGATATAAAAAAATAGTCCTACTTATAATATAAATATCACCTGAAAAAATATATAATCAACATAGTTTATCCCTCGAACCAAATCTTAGTATTGCTGTCAAACCTAAATAGGGAGAAAATTGATAGTATTCATTTGTATTCAATAAAGTCACTTGAAGAGAGAGAGAAGTTGCTACAGACGGCCAATATTTTTGGTTAGTGTGTAGATCCACCCTTGATAGTATTTTGTTATTATTACTTGTATAAATAATGTCGTTTTTCATTTGCATTGCTATTGTAGTGTTTGATGTTTTACTCATTGTTGTAATCTATGATGGTTTATCTACGACCATGTCATAATGTATACATTACAGTTTCACAATTGATGCCAAAACAGCTGTCTTTTCGAAATGCTTTTTGGAACCCGTTGTATAAAGAGCTCATTATAGTACAGGTTCTACATTATAACACGGGTTCTGGACCAATCAGAAGCATTTTTGATGGAATCAATATCGTAATTCAATATTGTGAAACTATCAGCTGATTTGATCAAATTGCTAACTAAGCTGCTAACCTAACAATCTACTATAACTTTTCGTATTTGAGATGAGAGGTTATAGGTATCTCTGACAGTCACAGGTAAAATGAAATTGTTTTAATTAAATGTATACTAGTGGTCGTAGATAAAATAGTGTATGCAACGATTTTATTTGGCCATTAAAGCACTCGTGAGATATTTATAACAGTCGCATTCGCTCGTGTTATAACTTACATCTAACTCGTGCTTTAATAAGGGTCAAAATAAAATCGTTGCATAAACTACTTCAACATTGTTTTTCTTGTTTAAAGCACAACTCATTTGTATAGTTGGTAAAACTTTGTACAAATTAATTGATAAATAAATAGATATAAATATGGTATCAAATCAAGATTGAATTTTAATCATAACATCATGAGCATGATGAATACATTGTGTCATTTTTTTAATACCCGTTATAATAGAATGAATGTATAGTTGTATTCCACTGAAAACGCGTCCAGAAAACAACATTTAGTCTGGCTGTTTGGAGCCGCGAAAATGTGGAACAAGATCTGTGCACAGTACACACACGCGCGCGCACACACACACTCACAGATCTTTGGCAGTAATAAAGCCGTACGATTGTCGACAGTGGATTCTTTGTGGGTGCGTGTTGTTTCTGCCAATTTATACAGGTTAAAGGTGGATAGGATAGGACTCAACGGCGGAGTAAAACGTATGTTATGAGCTTAACCCCGAGATATATATCGTTCCAGGCTGATCTCAGCTATAAAACTCCTCCCTAAACTTACCCTTAGATTTATGGACTTGCTACGTCGCATCTCACTCTAATGCGAAATAAAGAGGATAGAATTCCCTTAAATGTATCGCAAACTAAGGCCTACTGATTTCTCAATTTTTATGGGTCGTGCTGGATTTGTAGGCTTCCTATCGATAATAAATTCGAACCTTTGCAAAATGTTTTGTCTATTATTTCATGAAAATTATCTATAATTTATTATCTGATAATATAACATAATTATCCATTATGGTATGGTTGGGCAGCGCTCAAGCTTTGCTTTCCTGCGTCGATGAACGGTGATCTGGTTATTATCTTTTTTCGAAGGATTAGTTGCGTGAGCTTACACTTTTAGTTTTTTTTTTTTTTTTGTAGATTGCGTCTTTGAGACTCCATTCAAAGAGTATGAGACAAGTCAGATCAACAATAAAACAATCTTATACACTAACTACCATAATTACTATGCCATTTAGTTGAGGTGAGGCTTAATTTTTTATGTGAAAGGGACTCTTGTACACTATGAGGTTAAAAAGCTTCATCAACTGAATTTCTTTTTCAATTTATTTTTAAATATTTCTATATTTTCAAGAATCTTTAAAAACTGCGGACATACTTTGATCATACCGTATAATGTAATAAAAATATGTTTACCGTAATATATTATAATCATTAATACCAACGAACAACCTACATGCCATCAAACTTACCGGACACATTATCTTTCCAGACATATGTTTCAGAAACATCCTAGAGACAGCCTTCAAGATTTTTACGTTTTTTAAGTAACTTATGAACATACCGTAAAATGTCATAGAAATATGTGCATATTTTTACATATGTTCATAATTTATATTTGCATTATACCTCCCATCAAGTATTTCTTGCAAACATCCAACTGTCTGAAACCCATATTCTTAAAATTATCAATAAATGCAAAAAAAGTGATAAAGTTGTTTTCATGACGTTATCTGCTCTATTATCACTTACCTGTTGGTTCGGAACCCACATAAACTGTAAGTTCATCCATAACATTATCATTCATTCATTACCTACAAATACAATACCCATGAACGACGTATATGGCGTCAAACATCCCAGACATAGCTGAAACATCCTAGAGACAGCCTTCAAGCTGTTTACAGAGTAGAAGCATGCTTTGAACAGTCGCACAGCGCATGCGCCAGGAATGTGGTGGGCGAACAACAATTTTGAATGAAAAATGAAAGGAGTGGCGGATGAGCTGAGCAGTTATGCTGGTGGTATTTGTGGGGGGGGGGCGGCCCTGAAAGAGGGGGCGCAATCAATTAGTCAACGAAGCATGCCCAGCTGGTAAACAAAGGGGGGCTGGTAGGTCGAGGGGCGCGATTAAAGGAGGGGTAAGGTAAGGTGGGTAAAGGAAGGTAAGGTAAATGTGTTAAGGATAAAGATAAGGTGGTAAGGCTGTGTACAGCTCACGTAAATACGCAAACGTTGAAACGGTGGCGGTTGTGTTGAAGAAGATGTAAGTAGGTCAGGCCCGTGTGGGAATCGATTGGATCATAGGAAGAGCGTCTCCGTTGCCATGGCAACGCGAAACCGCCCCGACTTGCCGTCTGAGTGGGCGCGACAGCGACAGACGCTAGACAGACACCACACCGACGCGTAACATCCCCGGAAGTTAGCTCGAAGCTGCCGGCTCAGCCAGCAAGCTAGAATGTGTCCTGTCCAGTAATCTCCAAGGCACCGGTAAGCCCAGCTTTACCACTGAAAAAACTGGGGACAACGTGTAGAAAAGGTTTCGGCGAAGCTCTTTGGATTTGCTGGCAGGTTGATTGAATAAGCCGATGATCGAAATATCAAAAGGAAGTTTCTGGTGGGCGCCACATCTATTCCAAAAATGATTGTGGCTAGGAACCACAAATTCTTGGTTTCAAGCTCTTTATTTAAAAAGAATTAAGTATTTGTTTTGGAAAAGATGAATATTTAGTTGAATGAGAGCTATGATTGGTACTTGAAACTGCAACATCTTGGTTCCAAACTCTTTCTTCGAGTGAATGAAGTATTTTTTAAAGAAAACCTAGATGGCCCGTCGCGCGTTGCTGCGATTTCAAAAGAAATTCTCCTTGATTTTATTATTCGCCACCTCCCAATGGGGCTACATTTTACATTTCAATCTTTTAGGACTATTCGGGAAGACGTTATAGTTCTAGGGCTCTTCCAGCTGATCAGAGAGGCCTCCTTCGTTGTTTTCTTACTCGCCACCTCTCAATGATGTAATATTTCAAATTTAAACCTCCTACAACTATTAGGAACGAATTAACTATTAGTTAATGAACTGTTCTAGGGCTCTAGTTTTGCGCTAAGCAGCATATTAAGCAATTCATTTTTATTTATGTAGATGTTCATATAAACAGAAATATTATATTCTTCTTAATATTCTTAATGTATTTGGCTGCACTAGAGCAGATAGAATAAGAAATGGGGAGATAAGAAGAGCTTTATCTGTTACACCTTTACATGGAAAAATCATTCAAAACAGAATGAACTGGTGCAGTCATTTGAATAGAATGCCTCCTGGACGAATACCTTTGGAAGCTAAATGTTACAAACCCACTGGGAAAAGAGACGTAGGAAGGCCGAGAAAAAGATGGGTACCGGAACAGGTTCTTTAAGAAACCTAATCCTTGCAGTGAAGAAGAAGAAGAAGAAGAAGAAGATATTCTTAATTCAGATAAAGTTCTCCATATTGGCGAAAACGGGACATTACTGGCTTGTTTCATATTATATTACCAGCTTTGGGTAACAGATGTCGTCAACCCGGTATAATTAAATTGCATCATATGATTTCAAAAATCGGGTAGATGTGAAGCGCTCCATATGATAAAATTATCGACCTGATAAATAACACCGGTTACCCCACTGCCGTTTATGTGTGAAACTGTCCTATTCGAACAAAATTGAAACCTGGTGGGTGTAGACTGGTATCAGCTGGTGGGGATAACTGTTCAATAATTACCACTTGCGCAGTTACCGACCGAGGTAAAAAATTATTAAATTGGGAATATTTATTAAACAATAGCACTTGGGAGTATAAAAAATAGATAAAACCCTATTCGCAGACCTACCGAATGTATATACAAAATTTCATTAAAATCGGTTAAGCCGTTTTGGAGGAGTATGGTAACAAACACTGTGACACGAGAATTTTATATATTAGTTATATATTCAGTTGAATGGGAGAAATAATTTCTCCAATTTCTTACATTGATCATTTATTAATGATTGGGACTTGGGGCCACAAAATATGGGATCCAAGCTCTTTAATCATACTGAATTGAGTATTTATTTTGAAAAAAGATGGACATTTAGTTGGATGGAAAAATGATTGTGGCTTGTATGGGTTGGTTTAGAAGCGTACGGCGGCAGTTCCAGGATTTGTATCTCAATTATTAACGGTTCTGGAGGGGTGTTTTTGATACTTTTAGGGTACAACACGACTGATAAAAGTTTTTGAAGTCAGAAGGGCAACAATGCATTATTAATTGAGCCGACACTACAACTGCTTGATCGCAATATACTTTTTTCCGGACTTGTTTACATGGTAATTCGTCCTCGTAATCGGCATCATTGAAATGTTCATCTGCACATGGAAGATGAAAATAATAATATCAAAGATGAATACTTAGTAAGTGAATAAGAGTATTTCAAGAAAGATTTCAATTGCAGAATCTGCTTATCACAAAACCAAAAATGTATACAATAAGAAGAACTTATCTTGGAACACCAAAGTGAAACATTGCAACACTGTTGTAAAATCTGGAATTCTTTATGGGAGTGAAAATTTAATTTTGAATGTAAAATCTAAAATAAATGAAATTACTAAAATTGAAAAAAAAATTCTTCGAAAGATCTATGGACCAAAACTTACACAAGATGGATACCGCCTTAAAAGCTCTGAAGAAATCTACAAAAACATGAATCCCATCTACTCAGAAATCAATAAAAGAAGACTAAAATTCTATGGACATCTCTTTAGAATGGACCCCTCCCGACTTACACACAAGATTTTCAAATATTTTGATTCAAAGAAAAATAATCCATGGTTTGATGGCTGTCACAAGGACCTTAGAACGCTCAACATACCGTTTGAAGAAATTCAGAATAGGAACTGCTTCAGACTCAAGATTGATACTTCACGAGAGTTTTTGGAGGAGATGAGAACAAGAAGAACAATGAACTTGTCTGAACAAGAACGGAAAAGACGGGGACAAGTGCTGCGAGATTATCATCAAAGATTAAAAATGTCTAAATTGTTAAATCGCGGTCCTAAGTGACCAATCACGAAAATATATATATATAGTATGTGAATAAATTTCACATAGGTCTGCAACCTGTGCACGGGTAATGAATTGGATGATGATGATTGATGAGTAGGAACTACAGTTTTAGGTTGGTTCCAAACCACCGGGAAGTGAACCACTTGAAAATATTTTAAAGAAAAACATTATATTATATATATTA
Organism: Conomelus anceps; assembly: GCA_948455865.1. Classification (NCBI taxonomy): domain Eukaryota; kingdom Metazoa; phylum Arthropoda; class Insecta; order Hemiptera; family Delphacidae; genus Conomelus; species Conomelus anceps. The sequence continues at coordinate 9,426,092 of OX418223.1, read as the reverse complement.
TGTTTCATTGTAGACATTATTTGAGTTCATGAGAGCCTTCTAATTTACTAGTAAATGTTAAAGGTGGCATCTGATTAGTCTATTCAAATTCATAGACTTCAAAAATGTCGAATAGACCAATCAGACGCCATCGATAACATTTACCGGTGAACAATGAGGCTCCCATGAACTCAACCAACCATTTAATTAGATGAAAGTTGATTAGCTCATTGTTGTTCCCCGGCAACCGACGGCATATTCTATGGTTCTTCTCTTAAGGCCACTCCAACCACGGTTCAAAGCCCTCAGGGCTGAATGCGTGGGTGTAAAAAGTGCTTTTGGTGGAAGGGAGATTTTTGCTCAAGGGAAATAAGCTTTTGTCACTTGTTTCTATTATGAGACGAGAAAATCATGAATTGAGAGGTTGACTTGTGTACTGCAAATTCACAGAACACAAAAAATGAACAAATTCCACTTGTGGATTGCAAATTCACAAAAATCCTCCAACAATTCCTATAACTTTATCAAGTAGGCTTTTGATTGACTGACTATTGACTCACTTTTTGGTGCGGATACGATTAACGATTACACTTGCGGAAAGAATTTGAAAATAGGTAATAAGTTGATAATTGAGTTTTCATTGTCAGGTTTTTGTTAATAAAACTTTCAATTTTTTCCATCTATAGTGTTATCAATTCTGAACCTAGCACCCACTGTTTACTTTGATTTCTCTTTCACAGTACAGTAATTTTTTCTGATAAAATTATTTTAAATATTCAATGGATTATCCACGGAAGCTCAGCTACTATTATCGTAGGTAATCTATAATTTAGAGCCCAGAGTTCATAGCTACTCACTAATTCCATTCAACCTTTTTTATTTATTTATTTGTTTATTTATTTATTTATTCATTTATTTATTCATTTATTTATCTATTTATTTATTTATTTATTTATTTATTTATTTATTTATTTATTTATTTATTTATTTATTTATTTATTTATTTATTTATTTATTTATTTATTTATTTATTTATTTACTTATTTATTTATTTATTATTCTTTTTTCGAAATCAATCAAGCAAAGATGTAACAGAATATTGTCCACAACTGCTTCCTCCAAAATTTTTTAAAATTAAAAGTCCAAATTCTAGATTAGGTCCAAGTTTGATAAGAAATTTAACTTTCAACTACAATCACCCGTTCATATCACTACAAGAATATTGATTCAGACGTACACATTGGATATGAATCTCTTTTTTATTGCGGATGATGCCACATGAGTCCGGAGACTTGTTCGTGGGTAATGAGGTGAATGATGAGAAACATCCATGGCTGAATGGGATTTCAACCCAAGGCTACAAGAAACGAAGCCAGCCAGAGCCTTATATTATCTCAGACAAGCGCTTCAACCAACTGCGCTACCAGAGCCGCCAGAAAAATCCAATAGAAAAGTGGTTACATGTTTGAATTTTGATTGTAAGTTTAGAGCCAAAAATATAGAAGTCAAATCATTTCAATGCACAAAAGAGTTCAATTTTACCATATCCTTATTACTACTTCGCTCAACGCTACAGGTATCTGATGTCATAACATCTATTCATACAAAAGCAACAGCTTCTAGTTGGCAATGAAATTTTCAGACGTGGTGTAGATTAAGCAAAGAGCATTCACAGATTATTGGCAAGTCGACTAAATGTAAATTAATTGGTCCATTGCCCACGAACAGCAATCTAAACTGGGCCTTTTAGCTGGGAAGCGTTGTCACATACTATATATGATGCCATTCAAAAAGTACTTAGTTCGATACAAACTCAATTCGTAATTGGACATCCGCAACATGAACATCGGGGATAAAAATCGACATGTGAATTTTCCTGATGGAATTTTCGATACTCGAGTGTGTTGTTGAGAATTTTATGTCAATTTTCATATTCTATTCGATAAATATTCATACCGTGGAGCAAGCATGACTTCAATTTATTGAAATAAAACCACAGAGTCTTACGTGACAGGTGACATACTCATGAATTCAGCTGAACTTAATCAATACTCACCCAACAATATCTTTTTCATCCAGGGACAATCAATACCTTTTCTACCTGAGGCAGGACATTTTATTTATTTTAAAACTTTACCCAATAATATTCTTATTTATTTCTATCATTGGCTAAAGCAGTGAAAAATATTCTTTCTAATGAACTCGGGCTGTGAATTTTGTAAAAGGGTGTAACTAGATAGAAGAAATATGAAATTTTCTTGAAAAAATGCTGAAGTTTGACCATAGTTTTGAGTAATAAAAACCTAAAAAACACTTTTAAGTGGAAATTAACTCACGTTATGGCGTGACGCCCGTTTCACTCTGTTGTCAAGAGCATCGTCAGATGACCCACAGTACAGGTGGGCCAAAATTTCTTGGCGCATACCCAGAACCGGTTGGGCTATGGCGAGGGGATTAGTGGGGGTACTATTCTGAAAAAATCGGGCTACTGCATGCAACGATCTATGTACTAGTATAGTGTAGTTTACTTGTATGGTTAGTAGTAGCCAGCCATCCGTGCGCCCAGAAGTTTTGGCCCATCTGTACACTCGGTACTCTGACGATGATCTTGACAACAGAGTGAAACGGTCGTCATGCCATAACGTGAGTTAATTTCCACTTAAAAGTGTTTTTTAAGTTTTTATTACATATTAGTGGAAACAAGAAGGACCTTCAATATCATAGTTTTGATTTTGAGTCTTATGATGTCCAAAGAACACTGCAATAAGGTTCAATAAGAGCCTACAAGTGAAGAAAAAGCACTCAGATTTCCAATAGACTTTTCTCTTACTGATGAAGCCAATTCCCAGTCTGAGAATTGTGCGTGGGTAATGTGGTAAATTATGATACAATAATGTTACGAATGATGAACCTACAATTCAAGGTGAGTTCCGAACCACCCGAAAATTGATATTGAAGCTGATAATGTCATGTCATCGCATGAATATCGATTAAAACCCAACTGTTCTTCAGCCATCAGAGCAATTAGGGCCGTATTCTCAATTGCAGTTCAATTTAAGTTTCGATTAAACTTTGGATCGTATTATCAATTTTAGTTTGAGCAGCAAACAAAGTTCAGGCAGTTTAGTTTGAATGGTCAGTTTCGGTGATTTAAACACCCAGTTACAGAAACTTAATCCGGGAGTTGACATAAGGTTTTCATGGTAAATTGAATACGGCTGCTGTGAATCTCACTAATAAATTCCAATAAATACTCATTGATAAGCAATATAAATTAAAATAAATCACAGGAATTGACAGCATCTTAATTATTCAATCACATATGTGGACCTATGTGGGCTTTATCCTAAAAAAAAACATAAAAAGTTCCATAATTTCAATTTACAGAGTCAAGTTCTACAACAGTACTCATGAAATAAAATGTTTTCAATAAAATCACAGTTTTGACAGCAGTGGAGAAATCGTTTTTAATACGGTACTTGAAAATATTTTGTAAAATTCATGCAGGCTAGATTGATAAGGTTCAAAACAAAAGAGGGTAAAAATCAACTTATTGACCAATAAGTTCAATTTCTTGATTCAACTGTCTTATTGGTTCAATTTATTGATTCATCTGTCTTATTGGTTCAATTTATTGATTCATCTGTCTTATTGGTTCAATTTATTGATACAACTGTCTTATTGGTTCAATTTATTGATACAACTGTCTTATTGGTTCAATTTATTGATACAACTATCTTATTGGTTCAATGTATTGATCTAAAACTGTCTCTGCCACAAATGCTTTGTGATAATGTCAACCATTATCAATACGGAACAGAAAATTCACCTATTAAAAATCATTAGCACATTGGGTAAAAGAAGCTCCGAACTTTATTTAGCACCTATTTTGTTTGCAACAGTTATAAACTTAAGGATCAAGGTTTTTCAATATTTCCCCCACTCTGAAACGATCCTGTTTATTTTAAGACGGACTTTCTCACTGAATCATGAAACTCCGTTTGTGGAAATCTTGAACTGTCAGCAAACATTCCACAATGTCAAATTGGGTTACATCTAGGAATGGACACTAAGTTAGGCTAACGGGTACCTTGTTGTAGGCTATAGCATGTCGAGAACTAATCAATTATTGCAATGCTCAAAGTGGTAGAAGTTTGAAAGTTGCTTCAGCCCTGCAACATCTTGTTCAACAATAATTGGTAGCGACAAGCCTTACAGAACTGAGTTCTCAATTTGTACGCTAAGGCTACTACACTGCTGCAAGTCTGAACAAGTTCACATTCGAACTTCTGGTTGAGTTAGGCTTCCAGTAAACACTCCACTGTGTATCGATCTATTGAAATTCAAATTCTGCTTGAAGTGCTTATGTCATAGAACAGCCAATTATTACAGTAGTCCTACTTGTATTTGAGTATTATATTTTGTAGTACTACTTGTATTTAATATTTTTTTAACGCCTCTAATCGGTTAAATGGTAACCCTAATCGGTTGATTAATATTTTATTTCAATGGTTAATTGATATTTTATTTTGTAGTCCCACTGGTAATTAATATTTTTATAACGTCCCTAATCGGTTAAATGGTAAAACTAATCGATTAATTTTGGCCTTGTATTTGATTGGTTAATTGTTATTTTATTTGAGCTTTGTATTTTGTAGTACTACTTTGTATTTTTAATGTTTTCTATCGGTTAAATGGTATTGTATTTCATTATTTGTTGAAAAAATAGAAAGAAGTGATAGCCGTGATTCGTAGCAGGTATCTGTTGAATCACATAAGCTGCATTCTCCTGGGCACTCTTTGTTCGAGTGACCGATTAGATTGGCCAGCAAAAAAGACACTGTTGTTTGCTGTAAAATCACTTCCCGGTTGTTCGGAACCCACCTAAAACTGTAGGTTCAGCTCATCCATCAATCACTCCCTCCAACTAGCTTTCCTAATCACATTATTACTTCAAACATGCAAAACCAATATACTCACACTAATCCTCCTGAAAAATTTTTCTTTTCTTATGTCACTCCGAATAAAATTGATATTTCAATTAAATCAATAGCGAAGAACAGCAAGAGTATAGATAACATTCCAATCACATTTTACAAGAAGATTTTGCCTGTTCTTCTTCCAGCAATAACACATATCTTCAATTTCTCTCTGCAAATGAGCATCTTTCCTGATCTTTGGAAGTGTTCAATCATCCAGCCTATTCCCAAAGTCACTAACCCATCCTCACCAAAAGATTTTAGACCTATCCACATTCTTTGTTCTATCTCCAAAGCTTTGGAAAAGACAGTACATGAACAGGTTACATGCTATCTTAATTCTTTCAATTTCTTCTGTGAACATCAATCTGGCTTTCGACCATCACATAGCACCACTACTGCACTTTTAAAAATTTCTGATGATATCAGGGCTGCTATGGATCATCGGCTGCTGACGCTTCTGGTATCATTTGATTTTACAAAGGCTTTTGATAATGTTTCACACTCCATTCTACTGAATAAATTGATGATCCAGTGTAATTTATCCTTGTCATGTGTGAAGTGGTTTCGATCCTATCTTGTTGGTAGATATCAGGCAGTAAGAGAGGCTGATGGTGTGATTTCAGATTGGGTGCCTGTAGTTGCAGGTGTCCCTCAGGGGTCTGTCCTTGGTCCTCTCTTGTTCTCTATTTATATAAATAATCTACCTTCAATCCTGTTGCACTCATCTTATCATCTTTATACAGATGACCTATTATTTTATATAACATTCTCTCCTGATAATGCTGAAGATGCTGTAACAAAGTTAAACCTAGATATTTGTAAACTCCTCCAATGGTCTAAAGCTCACTGCTTAACTCTCAATTCCACTAAATGTAAAAGCATAATTATTGGTTACCATAGATTAGTTGGTCGAGTTGATATGAATATTATCCCAAAAGTAAAGCTAGAAGGTGAGGAAATACCATTTTCTGATTATATCAAGATCTTGGGTATCCAGCTCGATTGTAGATTAAGCTGGGCTCCTCAGGTAAAGTCAGTTACTAATAAGGTTTTTGGAGCTATGCATCAGTTGAAAAGGCTTAGACGGTTTCTTCCTATTTCTCTAAGAATCACCCTTGTACGTGCTCTGATACTGCCAGTATTTGACTATTGTTCTGTTGTTTATAATGACCTACCTGAAACCCTCAATTTGAAACTGCAAAGAGCTTTCAACTGTTCAATCCGTTTTATTTTTGATGTCCGAAGAGATGACCATATCACACCTTTCTTCTGTCGTCTGCGTTGGTTGAAATTGAGGCAACGTAGGGAGTTTTTCATCCTTTCAATCACATACCTTCTCATAATAAAACATTCTGGCCCTGACTGCTTGAAAAATAGCTTTACTCTCTTCACAGATGTTCACTCCAGAGCCACTCGATCCCACCAATTCACACTGCAGATGCCTCTCCACAGAACTGAAATGTTCAATAAATCTTTCCTAGTTGTATCATCACGTTTGTGGAATTCATTGCCATTTCATATTGTCTCAGCTATTCATTCATTTAAATCTCGCCTATATCTTCATTTATTAAGGGAACAACCTTTGTGACAAATTTACTATGTACATCATGCTGTATCATCATCGTTAAGTTTTTCATCACCTCTTCTCACTCTTCTCACTCTTTTTTCTCTTCTTCTCACTTTTATTATATTTTAGTTTTCCTCTTACTAACATTATTATTATTGTATTATTATCACTATTTTTTTTTTTTCTTTAGCAATAAGATATTTTGCAACTTCTATTCGTTTTGTTAAAATAAAGTTTTGTTTCAATAGGCTTAAGCCTTGAAACTATTGTCAATATAAATAAATAAATAAATAAATAAAATAAATCACCATCATCCAACTCATTACCCACACACAGGTCGTAGACCTATGTGAGCTTCATCCTGTAAGTTAATTGATATTGTATTTCATTAGTTAATTGGTATTGTATTTTGTAGTCTCACTTGTAATTAATATTTTTATAATGTCACTAATCGCTTAAATGGTAACACCAATTGGTTAGTTAGTCTTTTATTTGATTGGTTAATTATTATTGTATTTGAACATTGTATTTTGTAATTCTACTTGTATTTAATATTTTTTAACGCCTCCAATCGGTTAATTGGTAGAGTTTGGGCAAAACTACGTTAACGATAACACTAGTGCTAACCTGAACATACCATGAAAAATGTTCAACATTTTATACACTAAAATACACCTCAAGTTTGAACAAAAATTAAAATCATATTTTCAAGTCACTAATATCACAATCCATGTACTGATTGAAATTAGAATGGCTTTTTTGTTAAACCATTTGTTAATTACAAAGTAAGCTGTATTGACATCAGATACTAACCTCTTTTATTTTATCTACTTTATAACGAAGCGGTAAATAAATTTAATTTCTTTGCTGTATTCAATTTTAAAACACACCTTACCACTAGTGATAGAACAAACGCCATAAAAGCTATTACTTGAATGTTTAGCTGTGGAATTTGGCCACTGATAGAATGCAATTAAAGAGCAAAATGATAATGAAAAGCTTTAAAGTTAGCGCTGGGCCTCAAACCCTACGGCTTGCCCTTCCATTACTTGATCTCTGAAGGGCTAAGAACTGAGTAGAAGCCCAGCGGCTGGACCGTTGCCAAAATGAAGACAACCCACCGTAGTTATTTTGTTTAATGTTGGAAGCAAATCATTTTGCCGCTTAATAAGGCATGTATCATCCCGTTCATATTCTACCCGGGGTAACAAATGGCCTTCCGTTTATTGTTGAGATCATAACTTGTAGCGACTTGAAAGTTCTCGCACTACAAACCCAAATGGAACTGCTTTTATTCACTTAGAAACCCCCGAAAATAAGTTCGAGCGACTCGAGATGCTATCTCTCTTTTAGCAAATTGTATTTCCCCTTATAATTATATCCATTTCTTATTTTGGGGCTCAGCCAACATCATCTAGCTGAAAGCAGGAATTATTTTGAGGTAGAACGCTGTCAATTTCAATATTGCGACTCCCACCAGCGGTCAAAGACTTTTCTTTTGCTAGTGATGCCTGAACCAAAATTTTAGTTTTTTATTTCTGGTTAGCTAGGTTTCTTTTATTTCCTTTATGTTAATTTGTAACCTTTAATATACTGTGTTGTAAAATTGTGGCAATAAAGAATTGAATTGAAATTGAAAATATAATTGTCCAAAGTGCTTGACAGTCTTTGACTTCAATATTGTTTATAAATTGGCTTGGGTGTGTAGGCTTCTTGAGGTTTATGCTGCTTAGGTAATCGTAACTTCCGTTTCTTGATTGAATGTCTCACTTTAGAGAAGAAAGGCGTCGGAGGGGGGAGAAGAGAAAAAGATTAGGGAGAAAAAGAAGAAAAAAAGAGGAAGAGGACCATTTGAAAATTGTATATTGAAGTACTAATTCAATCAAATCAACCTCTTTTTAATAATAAGATACCATTGAAATGGCGGAAACAATCTGAGGTTATCACAATTATTGAAAATTGTGAGTCGATATAGATTACAATGAATTCGAATCCTCATTTTAATTCTATAAATTATTGTACTGAAGACTTTCGATACTCATGGGCCATGAGTCATGGCAAAATGGGCACGCTTTTTCTGCCATGTCCTGCCGCGCTTTTTCCGTCCGTATTCTGCCTGTATAGGATCTCTTTTTTTCGGAGGATGAAGCCCATATAGGTATTAGACCTGTTCATGGGTAATGAATTGGATGATGGTGATTTATGAGTTGGACCTACAGTTTTAGGTGGGTTCCGAACCACCGGGAAGTGATTTTACAGCAGAGAACATGTTCTCTTATTGTCGCATCTGCGCATGGTTCAGGCTACTCCTAATGCATCACTTCTTCTGAAATAATTTACGGACAACTATTTGTATGTGCAGTGTTCACTGAATCTAGAAGCATCCCTCATTGGTTTCTTTTTTGTATCGCTCCCTATTATTATCTGAGTGATTTCTTGGAATTGTTCAATTTCTTCTTCCATTACGAATTACACGTACCGTATTAATTTATATATTTTTAGAAAAATCATGACATTGCAGCTATTTTTATAAAAACGTCATGATAAATATCAACGCACATTATTTTACAAAGAGATCTTAGGCTGTCGTTTCTCTCTTGTAGTAATTTTTTTGCTTCTTTCACTCTGTCCCTTTTGCTATGAAATATAACGTTGCTTTCTTCTGGGAATCTAGATATTAAGAGAGAGTACGTGTGTGTGTGTGTGTCAGTCTTGCGGATTTCAAAAAAAAGGCAACGATTTGAAACAATAAATTTGACACAAGCTTCCTCTAAACTCGATTCAGTACACCTCGAAGCCCGGTTTTTTCTTCAGACTTAAAAATTAATGTTCAAATTATGGGCAAAAATAAAACTACTGTTCTAAAATATGTTTAAATGCAGGGAGCTCATAGAACAGCTGATATTTGATTGATTTTTAATTAAAGTTGAGAATCACTCAACTTTCTATTGTCTTTAAGTTTTTCAATTGAGTATTCTATTAAAATCTTTGTATAGCTTCAGGGGGGGGGGGAACACCCAAAGCACCATCTTGGGTGCGCTACTGAGCTAAGTGGCGTTGATTCTAATCAGCGGTTGCATTTCTGTGTTTCAGTGATTACTCGATCAGCACGCGTGTGGACCGCATCGCAGCTTCTCAGTCGCAGGACCTCAGTCGTCCCCTCTGACAGCGGGAGGACACGGTGGACAGCAGTCACCTCATGATCACTTCCCACTCCAGCGATCTCTAACATCAGTCCACAGCAGCCAACCTGCCGCGCTGGTAAACTGCCATCCACTGTTCTCAAATAACGCTATCAGTAACGTTATTAATAACGTTAACGTGTTACGCACTGAAAATAACGTGTCCAAGGACCCGATCGAGTGTTCCACAACCACTCATTCCTCCGCTGAGTCATTGCCTTAACACAAGAATAGACTCACACTATTCGTTTGTACGATAGAAACAAGAAACCTCAATATGTATTGCACAATTTATTGAACAATACATATTGGACTATTTATATTGTTCGCCGATGGCTTCCTTTATTGATATTTTAGTGTGATAAGAAACAAATTTCACCTACTCTAACCTACAATGACATTTTTCAAAAAAATACTAATCACTCACGAAGAAAATTTTAACCACTTGATGCGATTTATAAAATAATCGAGAAAATTATTTTTTTACAATTCGATTTTTATTTTAAAATAATTATCAGTGTGTGGAAACTGATGTGAATATGTTGCATGCAAACAATTATATATGAGTGTATATTGAGAATATAATAATATTGATTTATGGATCAGTGTATCGACCGTTGATCAAATATAGTGGGTGTAATATCTAGTATTGCTCAATTAAAAACATAACAGTATCACCGTTTCGTAATACTTCATCACGAAACGTTAGCGAAACAATGAGCTAAAAATTGACGAAACGTTGTCGTCACAATAAATATTTTCATTGGCCGATACCCGAGACTACACCCACTATAAATAATATTGATTGTAAATTTGATAATATTAACAGCCTACACAATGTGAGTGAATGCTATCAATGTGCTATTTATAGAAATCAACTGCGGTCAACTGTTAGTCATAATAAATTGCTGGATACTGATAAAATATTTGAAAAAAATGTTGTTTTCAATAGATAAATTTTCATGAAAAAGTATCACTGTGACTGCAGCTTGAGTACGCTGTATTCAAAATTTTATTTTTACACAAATGTTTAATATTTTCTCATAATATGGCAATAACCCAGAAGAATCTATTTTCAATTTTCAAAATAAGGGTTGCAACAGTTATATTGAACTATTATTGCAGCAGGGTTGCAACAGTTATATTGAACTATTATTGCAGCTTAAACAATTAGGGAAAAAATTGTTCGTAAGAATGATTTATTATTAAATATCTTTAATACAGCTCACTTTCCAGTGAAAAGTTTATATCCAAACAATTTCATCACAAGGAAAGGTTTTTTGTTGGATGAGTTGAATAATAATTGTAATCCTGAAATTTTTAAATTTTCCATTCCGGCAGAGTTTTTCTGTTGATGATTGTCATGTGAGGATTGTTTGTATGTATTTCAAATAGGATTTGTGTATCTCTTGAATGCTATTTGCAAAATGAGATAACTCTGAATGCTATTCAAAACTGAACTTTTTTTGGTTGGTATTAAATACAATAATTGTAATTAATTTTCTTATCTTAAGACTGGTTGTAGTAATTTCCATGACTGCAGTGTTTGAGAATTTACTCAATTAGTTACCAATTTCATATTCTCTTATGAAATACAGAGCTAATAAAACTGAGAACCTGATATACTGGAACCTGAGACTTAATAAAACACAACATCAGCATTTATACATTTGACAATCGCAGATAGTAAAAGTAGAAAATACAATAGCCAAACCAAAGATTTGAAATATTATAATTTTTTATAATTTTCTTTTCTTAGTTCATAGATTATTATTTGCTACGTTCTCCTTCCACTTGCTTTGTATCAACTAACCTTTCAAAAATATTTTTATTTTTATTTTTCTCATAAAAACCATTGAATAAGTTTCACGAAAAAAACTGTTACAATAACACAATAACATCCGATGTCATAAAAAGTTTTAGTTTTAAGCATTTCAAATTATTATCAACTGGAAAACTATAATTTATATAATTTCAACTCAATACTCTGAATTAGTAATTTATCAATGTGACTTCCATAAAAGCCCTTCCAAACAACAAGAGGTGGATCGACACTATAATTGCATAATTCGAGAGCTTAGAGCAGTGTAGACTAATGAAGATACCAGCTAGACGAGCTATAAGAGCTCTAGCATACTTGTCTACCCACTCTGAACTATCGATTTATGCAATAACTATCGCTCTAGCTCTCACTGTTTGTACAGGACTTTATAGAAGGACAATATCTATCTCCATTTTATCCTACAAATTTCCAGTCAATATCTTTTCCATTTCATCCTACTAAATTTCCAGTCTATAAGTTAACAATAGCACATTAACACGACATGTATAACAGTAACATTATTATCAGTAACACAATAAGACAAGTTCAATAACACATTACCGATACATTAATCAATCAAGCATGTTTGCAGGCAAGATCATTGTTGTATCATTAAATAAGTTATCTGATATCCACTGAGAGCTTAAAAGCGTGATTGCTTTCTCTAAGCATTCTGTCTATTGCCTTTCGGACCTCTGTAATTAATTGAAGGCAATTTATGGGTATCCAGTTGGAATTCCCGACAGGGCCTTGCCTGTACAAGGTTTAAAGCATTTGCTATCTATGGTGGAGCAGTAGAAACTGGGAATACATACCCATCATTGAGCGATGGGGGATTCCGACTCTAAAATGGCTAGTCTTTCCCCCATGTAGGCCTATATCTTCTCATCCACCACTATAATTGGTTGGAATCTTGTTAGAAAATACTTGAATGATCCTTCTCATATTCCCATTTACGCGCTTGAAGTTGATTAATTTTTAATTTTGTGCGAGTTTTTTCGGTTAACGTCTATACAATAAACACTTTGACAATTTTATTTATTTACAAACTTACAATGGAAGCAACATGTATCAATAACCAATTGCGCCTCTTTAACACAGCAACATAATACAAGAAATAATAAATTCAAATAAAGTAGAAAAAGTCGTACAATATATGACTACAAAAACGAGGAAATAGAACAAATTATTAGTAAAATCAGTTTTCACCAAATAAATATAACATATTAATCGTTCTAAAAGATCTGAATTCAATTGATTTTTTCAAGTATTTGAGTACCTATACTCTCACTATAGCCTAGTACCTAGTAATAAAATGGCAGAAGATTTATTTAAATTCAAAGTTGTGAAATTTCTATAAGGAAATTTGCCATCAAAATTTAATTTTTTTCAGGTTATTTTTTGTGAGAAATTTGATTGATGCAAGTCATCATTGACTCAGTGTATAATTCATTTTTTGAGCTATCATGCATAATGGTAATTAAATTGTGCATTTGAAATAATTAAGTTTTTATGTGCTGTTATGAAGTTAAATTCATTCATTCCATAAGCAAATGATGAAATGCTCATCATTAATCACTCATATTCAATGTTTCATTGAAGTTTTCTGATATAAGTACTTCAATTTTCTTTACCACCATTTTTCTTTTGTGATCTTAATTTGAGCTCTAAATAATTTTCAAATTGTAACAGCATAAGCTTACTTTTGTGCTGAAAAGTGAGTGTTCGTATTCAATTTCAAATGTTATTTAGAGTCAATCTCCAGCTTAAATTTCTTTCAAGTGTTTTCAACAAACGTTTTGCCAGAAACTTCTACTATCTGTAACATATAAGTTATCAGCAATTACATTTAGGTTTTGCTTGTATGTGAAATCAATTATTACATTAGATAGACAGCATTGCAAAATCTGATCCAATAGAAAAAAAATATTTAACTTAAAATATCTCAATTTAATAAAGAAAAACCTTCATCCAATAGTCAGCATCAAAGCATTAAACTCTCCATTTCAATCCTCTTATCTCTTCCACAAGAATTAAGTTTCAAAAAAATCACAATCAAACAATATTAACATTATTTCAGACCCCTCTTCTCCTCAAAAGCTTTCCTTCATGATTAACTAAACTCAGCATAGTATTATTTTGTATTGAGTTTTTTGTTGTTGTTGTTGCTGTTGTTGTTTTTTTATTGTTTAACTAAACTTAACATAGTATTTGTATTGAAATTTTTGTTGTTTTTTTATTGTATTGAGTTTGTTGTTGCTTTTGCTTTCTGTAAATATATTATCATTTTGTCATTTTATGTTACATAAATCGAGAGAAATCAAGCTTGAAATATACATCTTACAAGTAAATTATTATCAACGACTAATCGGAAAGCTTCAGCATGTCTAAGCTTGATTCATGTTTATCAAGCAATAGTCAACGTACATACCGATACTCGTGAATGCTCCCATCAATGTTAGATTTGAATTTTTAACTGGAATGTAATCGTATATATTTGCTATTGCAAAGATGTTTCAAAATGTGAAATACCTATTTCTATATACCTAACAGCATTTAACTTATCACGACCAAATTAAACAATTGCTCAATAATCTGTTACAATTATTATGATTTGAAACAGTAATAATTTAACATTGAAGTTCGAGTGTACTCACTTCAAAACTGAGCTACCGTCAGCAATTCTCAATTCATTTATCATTAATCCATATCAAATTGGTGATATTGGTATAAATTAGTCATGTTAAAATCGATTGAAAGATTGAATAATTTAAAATTGCTTGAACCGACTACAGATTCTAATCAATCATTGAGTAACAGAATTTATTAATTTAAAATTCCGTTTCTTAATTAATGAATTGATAAATTCTGTTTCTGTATATTTGTCAGTTTGTTAAATTGTCAGTTACCTCAAACTAAATCATTGAGTTTTATTTATTTACTTATTTATGAAGACTTAAATACAATGTAATATAGGTGAAGAAACAACTGGCTTTAATAAGCTCAAAATTTCTTCCTTCACAAATTTGGACTGCAGAATTTCATTGTTTTAACTACACAAAATTTAACATAATATTATATACTATAGGATATGTATACCCTATATGTATACTAGGATATGTATACCCTATAGTACAGTTGGAGAGCTCAACCTGAAAATAATCTCGCTACATTGTCCAATATAATGTGTCAATTTACTGATACTTCTTTGGCAAACTTGGGTGAAGAGAATCATCATGAAACAAAATGGAAAACAAATATTCTGACTCTACACAAGAAATTTCAACATAATAACATTGCCAGAATTTATTAATCTCCAATTCCTCAAAGTGCTACTAATTTATACTGAAGACTTCCGCAATGGCGGGTATTGACAACAGCATTGAATAGCTGATGGAAATCGATGAATGCTACTATACAGTTACTACTACGATGAATGCTACTTGTCAGTTTGTTAAATTGTCAGTTACTCCAACTAACTAATAACATTATATTTGATTAACTTTTTAAGTGAATTCAACGACTTACAGTCAAATTTTCATTAAGAATAAGTAGAATTTACTTACTCTGTCGGCCGAACGTTTTCGAATCTTTTAGATCCTTTTTCAGAGGCGTCCTCCTTTGACATTCTGAAAATGGATCTCAAAGATTCGAAAACGTTCGGCCTACAGAGTAAGTAAATTCCACTTATTCTTAACGAAAATTTGACTGCAAGTCGTTAAATTCACTTAAGAAGTTAATATTAACAACGCAGTTCGTCATGGAACAAGAAATCCAGGAATTGTATTTGAGATGTTAATAGCAAGCATATCATTGCAAAAAAATTCTCTCACAAGGACAAATTTCATACCGTACTCAAATTTTAAAAAATCCTCATTTCCTTAAATTCTATTTAGGGAATGTTATCACAAATGAACTCATCTCATTCTTTCAAGTTCTCAGTAATAGATTTCTGAAAATCAAAGAATGAGAATTTATTATGAACAAATATGAGATTAAGTTCATTTTCGATAAAATTTTCTGAATAGAATATTTGGAAAATGGAGATATTTAAAAATTTTAGCAGGGAATTTGTCCCTGTGAATTAACAATTTTTTACAACTACTACTTGATATTAAGCATCTCAAATGCAATTTTATTATGTTGCAATCATCTTTTGTAGGATCAGAATTTTTTTAATAATGTTTTTTAATAAGCTGATTTTTCACCAGTAGTTTCATTATATTTTCAACAACTCCACAACTCCATTACTCCATTATTATATTCAACCAGAAATGACAAGAATCTAATATTTATAGGTTCATTCCTGGAATTAATAATTATATTTCCTAATCACTTTATATAATTATCACAAATCTGTTTATACATCTTCTGGAGTTGCCTAGGCTTATGCTATCTGAAGATATGAAAAATAGTTCTCAATGGTTGGTTAGAACAAAGCAATTTAAATGATTGAAAAAGATTGATGTACAAAATATGAGTCTAAACTCACCCGATAAGTAGCACAATGTTACATCAATAAATGCAAAAGATAGCGAAAAATATATGTAAAATTATTATTTTTTTTTTAATCTGTACTGTAAGTAGGATAATAAACTTACATGATAATATTGCCGTATTGGAATACTCTGCTGGATGAATAGTCAATATAAAAAACTAGTTCTGACAAAAAATTAATATTTATATGTAATATTTGTTGCTATCAGGTCATAAATGTTATGAAAGAAAAAATCCATGAAAATGATTTACATCGAATGTACTTCAATGTATGTGGAATTTCACCATTTCCCATTTGATAGTTTAACCAAAGCTTCCTTATTTCCAAAAATTAATATTTATTGATAGGAATATCATTTATAGTCTTGCCTAGTTTGTATGCTTAGAATGATATTGTTACCTTAGGTTAAGATGAATAATGTTGTTCTTTCTTGAGAAAGAATCGCATAAACATGAATACGTGATGTGATAAAGTTGTTGAGAAAATTAACGAACAAATTTTATAAGAAAAATAATACAACTCATATTAGTAGGTTGGTGTGTCCTTTGAGCAAGTGTATAAAAATAATTGTCAATTTATAATCCAATATTGAATAATACAGTGTAATAATTGTATAATGAAATAGGGTATTTGTTCCAAGATGAATTTAAATAATTTTAAATAAACACAATTATTATTATTTTTTTTTTTAAACATTACTAGTCATATACTGTACTATACAGTGAATGAAATGTTGATTGCATGCTGGAATAAAGATATACAAGGGCTGATCAAAAAGTTCCAGGATTTTTTGATCAGATTAGTAAGTCACAATAATAAACAATAGTTGACAATCGCTGCATGAAATTGGAATAGAAACTGCCTCAATAGATAACTGAATTTTAGAACAGTTTAAACATTGTATATTGCTTTTAGCCATGTATTTAGTGAATCCATTTTTATGATGTATTTTAACCACTATGAAAATAGCATTAAGTTGGATTTGTCAGTTTTAATTTTTACTCTGAACAATTTTTATTTCCACATTTTATAACCAACATATAACTTATCAAATTAAACATCAACCATAAACTAAAAATATATTCAGGTTTTCGATTTTATTTACTCTTATTGAAAGAAATCTTAATCATCTTTATAAGTGGATAAAACACAATTATTCTACAATGTGGATAATCATCTTCTACAATGAAATTATGATCATTTAGATATTGTACTAGCCTTCAACTTGAACTTCATATGCTCATATCTCCATTGAAATATTCCCAGGTCAATCAATTTCAAGACATTTTTAAATCCTTCTATTAGACCAATTGATAAATTTATCTATTCACATAAAAATCTCACACATCATTCAAATTTCTCTTGAAATCTATGAAAGTCATCAACGTTTCATCATCCTATATATTCTATATCGACACTTGTTATTTGCACAAATTTAATCATTTCATTAGAAATATAATTCTAAATCTGTTTATACAGTACCTATCGACATTTACTCATCACTGAAGCTTTATCATTCCAACTATCACATCTTTTTCCATTCTGAGTGAAATTTCAAGTATTATATCTACATTCTCAACACATTCTATATCATGAATACAACTATGAACTCAAAATATTCCATACATTCTTTAATATTTCATGCCACACCATAATCGTCACTTTGATTACTAATTGGTTTTTATCTTTTTAATTTCTTGGTAGATTATCCTTATTGCAATTTCAATCTAACTAAACTGTAGCTCTATGAGAGTGATTCTTACCTCAAACCATACAATTTTATTTATAATGTTTTATTTAACATTATTATAACATTTCCGATAGACTGCCAATCTAGAGAAAAAGAGTTTGTAGTAAATTATCAGCATTAGTTTGTTGAACTTTTGCTATTTTGAAAGCGTACAGTCCTCAATAGTATAATTTCCAAAATATTGGTTTCCTTCAGAAATAATCACATGGAGAATAATGTAGGATTACAGTTTCCAAATATAAAATAAAAGTGTATAGGAAAAATCAAGCTTTTATGTTTAGTGTCAAGTATAAACAGCCATTACTTGCTTTCAGGATGACTCATACAGAGTAATGTTCTGCTGAATTTTATATTTAGATAGAATATGTTTAGTATATGTATCGAACTAACTTGTTGCGTTCCAAACCATGGAAATAAAAATAGATAGACATGCTTCTAAGTAATACAAAGATTCTCGGAATTTTTTACAATTTCATACATAAACTGCGATATTTTACAAATATTAAATTTGAAATAATCATAAAATACTCCCAATAAATTCGTTTATAACATTGTCATTTCATTCATAAAAAAGAAGCAGGTTTTGTAAACAAATTTTGCTGTATATTCGGAATTAAAAACATATTCCTGGATTTCTTAATTTCTTAATGATTTCTTAAGTTGAATTCACTTGAAAAGTTAATATTAAAATATATATTATTTTAAAAATATTCCATATTTTAAAAAAAACCATACCGAATAATTATTTTTCAAATTTAACCACATTGTTTTGAACATTTTTCCAAGTGAATCTATACGGTATACATCCTGAATTCAGTACAGAAAATCCCATTATTACTACTTTTTGTTTTGTCTAAGTTCACGAAAATCACAAAAATGCTAATAAACTGAAATATTGAAGAAAAAATGTTTATCGAATTCTGGAATTAATGAGAAAACTAAACTATAAATCTAAGGCCTTGTAGCACTATTTTTTCAATTTGATTCAACTTTAATTTTTATAAGTTCATAATAGCTCAGCAGATCCAAAGAACAGCGACCTGATTCAAATAATTCTTTCAGGAAATTATTGAAACTGAAAAGGAAATTCGGAATGCATTGTGCACATGACAATACCGGAAAAAAATATTTTGAAAATGTAGAATACTAGATGTTTATAATAATTATGTTACAGATGTAAATCGGATGCGGTATTTTCCCATCAAACACTTTGCCATAGTTTTTAGAAAAATCGGAATTACTCATTCAAAATCTTGTTGAAGCGCTGCAACCCTATTTTCATAAATTCATATAATCAAGTATCATGCACATTTAAATGTCGCCTAAAATGTTAAAAAAGCTCCAATAATGTTGCAAACCGATACCATCCGATTTATATCTTTATTAAGATATGTCAAAGAACATGTTATAGCCTAAAATATATATTATGAGAATAATTATTATGTTAAATGTGTTGTTGATAAATGCTTGATCTTTAGTTTTGTAGAAATCAATGTGAATAGAATATAAGCAATGTACCTCATACTGATAAATAAATAACATAAAATTTTGAACAACATAACGCTTTATCCAAGCATATAAATATGGTAGATAAATGGGCCTAAATACTATCTTCAATTCACAAAAACATTTAGTCAACCGCAGAAAGGAAATTTTCTAAGATGTTCTGGTAATCTGTGATGTTTTCCATGACGAAATACTTGATGAACAATCTAATATCAAAACTGACACTGTATTTCTCTGAAAACGAGCAATAGATATTAGATTGTTCTAGTAATGCACCATTCAAGAATTATGAATGACCAGTGGTAATATATATAAAATAAAGTCAGAATTTTATTAGTTATATCCATCATACGGTATTATATTTGATGAATAAATCAACTTGATTTAGCTGCTATGGCTTTTTTAAGGTCAAGATCAGGGAAAAGAGTAAGTGCTTCAGTAGCTATTATTACTTTTATTTCACTCATAAACAAGAATATGTATATAATCATTATTATATCCTGTAAAATTCTGACATATTTGTCTTGCCTCCATCCTTGATCACTATTGAATTTTGAAGACAGTATTTATGGCTTGACATTCTCATCAAATCATCTATTAAATTGGATCAAACGCTCAAAATGAAACATTCATTTCATTAATGTGAGAAAAGTAATCGAATAATTGTAATAAAATGTCAACTTTCAGCTTCTAAAATAATAGACTTGGTTTGTGGAGTGAATGAGAATTAGGTGCAGTTTTATTCTTTATATTTTTTATTTTCTGTGCCTATATTCCATTTTTAATCAACAGAGTACCAGTTATTCACGATTTAACTTGTGATGATTCTGTGACTTATCACATAGAATATTACAAAACATTTTTAAATAGCTAATTTTCTATTGCTTTGAAAAAACACTTGAAAAATATATAAAATATGCATTGTTTAGCTCTTTTTTACTGGTGGTAAATATCAAAGTTTGAAATAGCGTACATCTCAACACTTCAAAATGGAACTCAAAATTTCTTTGCAAGAAAACCTTTTTTTTGTGTTAGTTTTGTTAACTTTCGTATGTTTTCCATTATTTTTAAACTCAAATTCGATAAGTCCTTGAATAAGTAATAACGTCAACCCCTTGTTAAATTCTTATTTCTGAAATATCCTTTTCAGAAACTCCTTTCAAAACCGTATTGTAGTTATATTTTAACATGCCGGGTGTAGTTGAATTTCAAAATTTCTCATGATAAATTCCTAAAACCAGGAATTTCAAAATTTCTCATGATAAATTTAAAATTACGCTCCTGTTACAAGAGTGACAGATTTAAATCATTTTTCAACCCCCAGTCATATTTTCGGTAGACTCTTTACCATACAAGTTGAAATTAAATACACAAAATAGTGAAAAATCACTCTTCTAGTGCTCATCTAACATATTAACTCTTAATATTGTTAAGCGCTTGTCTGTGATAAGATAAGGCTCTGGCTGGCTTCGTTTCCTGCAGCCTTGAGTTCGAATCTTATCCAGCCATGGACGTTTCTCATCGCCCACTCATTCACCTCATTACCCACGCACAAGTCTCCAGACTCATGTGGGCCTCATCCGCAATAAAAAAAATGATTCTCGGAATTCCTTTGTGAGAAAACTTTATCTGTGTTGATTTTGTCACCTTTCAATAGTACTCCATTATTTTACAACTTAATAGGGGTGGATAATTTGACTTACTACTCATTGTTATTTCTTATACATGCATTTTATTGTAAAAATATAGAATCTTCTATAAAAATGACACTGCATTCTTCGAAAGTGGTTTAATCTTCCAATTTATATCAGTATTGTATTTCTGTCGGTTGTTGAATCAGCTGATGATGCACCTCATCTAAAGCGAAATGCATTCCTAATACAAATGAATAAAACCGTTGTATTTCTTCTTCCATTAAGAACTGATCTTTTGTATTATTTGTGTGATGTATAAATGACGAAATCCTAACTAAAAAATCTTCTACAAAAAAACTGTCAATGTATTTCTGAAAGTGACTGTTTTTTTTTTCATTAAACTTCTCAAAATAAATCATGACATTGCAGTCATTTTTGAAAAATAAAATAGAAATTTCTAAAATGACTGCCATATCATGATTTATTCTGAGAAGTTTGATGAATAAAATAGTTACTTTCAAGAAATACATTGACAGTTTTTTTGATAGAATATTGTTTCGTTAGGATTTCGTCATTCAACATCATACAAATAATACAAAATATCAAGCGTCCTAATTAAATACGTTGTAATTGAAACTTCTCAATCAATGTTCCAACTACGGAATTACGTCATTCGGTGGCTTATACACGTAGCTATGCGTAGGTACGTTAACTACGTTTGTGCAGAAGGGACCACATCATGCAATTTATGTTTCATCATGCAATCATGCCGGGGATTGTTAATGTGATAATGTTAACATGTTTCGTGCGTGTAAACCTGTGTCTCTCTTAAGTGCATTAGGGAGGCCTATCACAAACATTATAAGGCATTTATTAGCACAATTCTCATGCTGTGCTCAACCTATTTATTTTTCAACTGAATGAACAATCAGTGTTGGTAGCTTTTATCGATTATCTATATTCATCATTGTTCATAATTTATTCATCATCGTGAGTACACTTTACCAAACAGTCACAGTCATAAGTTGAAACAAGATAGTTCGGAGCCCACCTAAAACTGTAGCAATCGTATCTTATGAAGTGAATAAAAAAAAACAGCTCGAATTGAGAACCTTATCTTTTTGGAAGCCGGTTAAAAACGTTTGAACGATCACAACACAATCACAAAAACATCCTTATTACTGTCTCATTTGATGTTCAGAAAATATTCCAGTAATGAATAAAATGAACACTACTTTTGTACTACTTTCATAAATACACATAAGAGGTTGGGAAGTCGTTTCTCTGTAAATTGCTCCAATTACTTAATATTGAGTACCTTGGATTTAGTATTGAGTATAAAATACCATATCATGCATTTTGTGTGAGCGAATCAGAATAGTTTTTTAACTAAAAAAATATTCGGGCACCTTTTTTCAACTAAGAAAATATTAAATCACCCTCAGCCCTATAGAAGACACAGAACTAAACATAGCGTTTAGTGTTGTTTAAAATTTTCGGGGGGATATATCCCCTTCATTACCTCCCCCCCCCCCCTGGTTTGTACCTGGGTGATACAGAACAAACTGGGTTTTTCAATTACCTTGGTAGTATCTGCTGTTGATACAGTCGAGTATTTTATAAAATAATGACTGAATTCATGGGAGCCTTTCCATTTACCGGTCTTTTCAAATTCAGAGACGTTCAAAAATTTGAATCGATCAATCAATTTTTCAATTTCAATTTATAAACACACACATCCCGAAAAACAAACATAACAATCCAATAATACCACATATGACCATTATGTATAATATCAGACACCATATAGCTGGAAGAGATAGCCGAGTGCCGTAGCAGGTACCTGTTCAATCAGAGATAAGCTACGAAACTCCTGGCCGCTCTTTGTAAGTGTGACCGATTGGATTGGCCAGCAAAAAAGACTCTGTTCTCTGCTGTAAAATCACTTCCCGGTGGTTCGGAACCCACCTAAAACTGTAGGTCCAACTCATCAATCACCATCATCCAATTCATTTCCTACGCACAGGTCTCAGGCCTATGTGGGCTTCATCCTCCGAAAAAAAATAATTGTCGGTAAATGAGAAGGCTTCCAAGAACCGGCTCTTTTAGCGCAGTTGCTTGTCTTTGATAAGATAAGGCTGTGGCTGGCTTCGTTTCCTGCAGCCTTGGACACGAGTCTCATTTCACGGCTCTTGGGCACGAGCCATGGATGTTTCTCATCATTCACCCATTCACATCATTACCCACGCACAAGTATCCAAACTCATGTGGGCATCATTCGCAATAAAAAATACTCAGTCATTGTTATCAGGCCATTGCAGTATTAATATTTGATTAACAAAGAATAATTGAATATATTTGTGTGCACCGGAAACAAAGGCGTTTGATTTGTTCTCCCAAATTCATAGACGTTCATCGATCAATCATACAGTTTTCTGTCATTCGATGCACCGGTAAGCGGTGAGACTCCCATGAACGCAACCATTATTTCGTCAAAATACCATATTATAAATAATCCAACAATATTATAATATATAACCCAGCAACTACCATATTATACATTCTTTAAAAAGAAGTAATCTGAGTTTATTTTGAAATAAATTATCAAAAACACTTGTTTTCTATTGAGGTCTCACAATAGCCTAGAGTTTGATGCTCATGCAAGCTCCAAAATCACTTTATGAGCAGAACAAACTTTTCTTTCGAGCCTTGAGAGAGAGCGAGAGAGAAAGTGAGTGAGTAAAGTTGAAAAATAGTTAACTGTTGGCCAGCTGGGGCGAGTCTTGTGTAGCCAAGCATGAAGAATACTGGCCAACAGAGTTTAACCCGATATGGAAGTGAATAATTAACAAACCCAGCCAAACATTCGTTGTGTAGTGGGAAATTCTACACTGCTGCTATGCGGATATTGTGAAAATTCAACTTGGTCGCCCCTACACCCCCCCACCACCTTAACCCCCTGGCCGGTGAGAGTTTTCATGGCCATGCAGGATGTCAAGTGTTGTTATATTTTCCTTTTTTTATTTCACCCTCTAAAATGATAACGTACAAAACTCTTATTCCCTTTATTCGGGTTTCCCAACTGTAACTCAAGTTCCTGGAAATGTTGAATTAGCTCCGAAAAATTTTCCATTTTCATTTAGTTTTGTAATGTTGACAGTGTGGAAAATCTGTATTTTTCAAGCGATACAATTCGATGAATATTGTTCATTTCCATAAAGTTCTAATGAAATGGTAATATTCAAATTAAGTGTTCTACTTTGTTTCCCTTATTCAATTTGCAAACTGCAATAACATAAAAAGCAACTCAAGTTCCTGAAAATGTTAAATTATCTCCGAACAATTATTGGTTTTTATTCAGTTCTATAATGTTGATAGTTTGAATAATCGATATTTTTTCGAGAGTTCCAAATCGTTGTGTTAGGTGAATGGCCATATTCAAATCGGGGATTATTTTGTGTATTTTAAATTTGAGAGAAAAATTTGCTCTCTGACGGCTCATGAAAAATGAGTCTGTCGTATTTTGACTAATATAAATGTATTAAAAATGTCATAAAAATATGTCGTATAAAATAAAAATGACGTAATTCGACGAAAAATTTGTCGTATTTCATTTGAAATTATTGAAATTGTTTTAAATAAAAAAGAAAAGTTTTTCTTTGATATTTGCCAGTTTATTATTAATAAATGTAATAATACCATTAAAAAAATTATTTTTAATTTCATTTAATTATTTTAACTTCATGCTCAATCTTTGAAAATAATGATAATAGTATTATTTGCACTCTACTCTATTTGAAATGATTAATTGGAGTAAATTATTTTGAATAATTGTAAGGTTAATAAGATAAAATATGATAGAGGAAGAACATGAAGTTCCATCCTCTTTTTATTAATGTATAAAAATTCTTAAATATTAGTATTGGCTCAGAAATATCAATAACTTTTGACAACATTTTGATAATATAAAAATTATATTAAAAAAAATTCTTCACTTGATTTTTTTTTTTGTTTTCTGTGAAATTAGTTCAATTTAAACTGCACCCCAATCCTGATTCACTCCAGCGACTTAGTTAATAAAAATGATAATTAAACTTTTCAAAATAAAACTTGAAATTTTCTGCAGGCAGAAATCCTAAATAGATTACATATAAATGCCATCATAGACCATAATCGCCTTCCAAAAGAGTATGCTACTGTTAACGTTGTCATATATGAACATAGAACTAATAGCATGAAGCCAATACCAAATACATTAGTTTAGTCATAATACGTGTAGTGATCATCGTAATGTTTATCAGGGCTGGACCTTGATTACAATGGCATTAAAAAAATAATTATGCTATTGAGAAGAATATATATGTCTATACATAATGTTTATATTTATATATAAATATATATTATATACACATATGGATATATATGAATGTTGATATAGTAATATGATATTTTTAAAATTTTTAAACGGACAATTGTGCACAATTTTTTATTTGGAGGGTCGAAGAAGTGCAATAAAAAATGTTATTATGAATTAATATATGTAATAAATCGAGTTTTATTGGGAACAATAAATTGGATGTTATTGAAGAATCCTCACTCATAAATAACATAGAAATAATATTTTTGTTATTTTATAGGTTGGATGTAAAAAAAGGTTAATCGAGATTTTACCAAATTGATGGAGTTATAGACATGATCATGTTTCTTACATTGATGCATGTGAAGACGGCTCGATCATTGAAATTGAAAGAAGATTTTCAGGTATTATTTACGGACATGTATCTTCAGGTAATTATTGTATTATTTGCGAACAGTGGACTGTTGCATGCTGCAAAATAAATTTTAAAAATTTCAATGACAATCTGGAAGTAGAAACTACTTCAAAATATTATGATGTTGAAGATCCATCTTGTTTCCACTAATATGTAATATAAACTTAAAAAAACACTTTTAAATGGAAATTAACTCACGTTATGGCGTGACGGCCGTTTCGCTCTGTTGTCTAGAGCATCGTCAGACGACTCACAGTACACAGTAATAAGTTTATATCAAAATATTATTTCTGTATATGCCTTATTGTGGCTTGAGGTGAATAAAATTTTCATCTCAGACACTAAAAAGGCTACATAAACTGTGCTGCTTTCCAAACGTCTCAGTAAGTAGCTCAAAGGTGTGCTGCTTAGTGGACATAAAATACTGGAGGATAATCGCAATCACGAAATCAAATACATCTTGTAGAATTGGGCATAACAGATTTAGCAGCGTGAATACCATCACTCTACATAATGTGTTTGAATTTGCGATGGTGATTAACCAAGAATATTGATGTAAGAACTGTGGTATAATAATTTATAAATTACAATTACAGCTTGAGGTAAAAACTAATGAAAACTATCAGTCTATTAATATGCCTTATTATGGCTTGAGGTGAATAAAGGTTTTTTCATCTCAGATACAAAAAAGGCTACAACTGAATTGTTTCCCAAACGTCTCAGTCGGGCGATGGCTTGTACTATTCACGCACTTGATTTAAGCCTCTCATTTAGTATTGGTGCGATTTGCATCTATGTTAAAAAATCTAATCAATGTGATTTTTTTGTAGATTACGTCTTGGAGACTCCAGTTGAGGAGTATAAGACAAGTCAGATCAACAATTATATAATCTTATTCACTAGTTATTATAATTACTATATCAATTAGTTGGGGTGAGGCTTAATTTTGATATGAAAGGAACTCTTGTACACTATAAAAAGCTTTATCAACTAAATACTTTTTCATTTGTTTTTTAAATATTTCTATATTTTCAAGACGGTAGCTTGTAGAGTTTCCTACCAATATAACTAGGTTCTTGTTTTAATAAAAGCTGCTATTGTGATTTACCAAGTGATAATCTCCTCGGCTTCTTGTATTATAATTGTGTACATCAAGACTTTGATTAATATCACTGTTTTTTTACATATAAAGTAGCTTCATACACATAAGCAGCAAAGCAGGGTACTATTAGGAGACGAAGTCTCTTGAACAACGGCCTACCTGAATCGGGACCCCGCCAAACTTGCACGCCGTCAAGCTGGGCTGGTTTTCCAGCCCACGGTGACGTTGCATGCACCGCCAACCTTTGCAGGTTTGGCGCCGGGTGACAAAATGGAATGAGTGCCAGTTTGTAGTTGCATGCACCGCCAACCTGGCACACTTAGGAATACAGTCCACTGTGACGGCGTGCAGGTTTGGCGCCGGGTGACAAAATGGAATGAGTGCCAGTTTGTCGTTGCATGCACCGCCAACCTGGCACACTTAGGAATTCAGCCCACGGTGACGGCGTGCAGGTTTGGCGCCGGGTGACAAAATGGAATGAGTGCAAGTTTGTCGTTGCATGCACCGCCAACCTGACACACTTAGGAATTCAGCCCATGGTGACGGCGTGCAAGTTTGACATCGTCCCCCTGAATCTAATCTATTTACTCTTTCCTTACACCTAACCGCTTTCTTTTGAACCTTAAACACCCTATCAAGGTTTTGTTGTGATGAATCACCCCATACGAAGATAGCATACCTAGTATGTGTCAGTAATAGCCCATGGTAAGCTGTAAAAAGTAACTTTTTGTCATTCAATCTAGCGAGCTGTCGCAGGACAAATACCCCAGATGAAATTTTACAACATATTTTTTCAATGTATGGAGCCCAGGTCAATCGTCTAACCAACCAGCAAAACTCCTAGAAATGCAATGTTTTCTTTCTGGTCTAGTTGATCATCGTTTACAAACACGTTTATAGCTCTATCTTCATTTAAATTATGTTTGTTTTTTAATTAAAGGTATTTGCATTTTTTACTATTTATTGTTAATTTCAACTGATTTAAGAATTGTACAATGGACTGCACACCTATAATATGTGCACTTATTTCTAAATTATCTGGAATTGCTGAAAATGAGTGATTTATCATCTGCAAAAGATGTTGTACAAGGAGTTTTAGTATGTAAGTTAACAGCCCACCAACTTTGAAAAAATTACATATAACATTTTTAGCAGTTGATTTTAAAGAATCATTAGGTGTCCTGGATAGTGGAGCATCCAATACTCGAGTATATATAATCACCATCGCAAAATCATACACATGGTGTGAAATGATGTATGACAGGTTGGTGCAGCGTGAATAACACCATTCCAATTTATGTATTTGACTTTGCGAAGGTGATTAACCTTGAGTATTGGTTGTTTCATTGTGCAAGTATATCTATTTATTTATTCACAATCAAGAAATATACAACAGACACAGCCCACTACTGCTTTCTTTACAAATTTTCAATTAAAAAATCCAAATTTTAGGTTATGACCAAGTTCACCTGAAATTTCACTTCGAAGAACGAATCCTGATTCTTTCCAGAACATGAATATTAATTAATATACTTTAGTATAAGAAGAGTATGGTCTCAATACCTTAGAATGATAAGATGATTCTCAAGTGAAAAACATTATGTTTGAGCAGTGTTGGTTAATATTATGACAGACGTTTTTTTTTCAGAGCATCACTGTCAACTCTCAAAAATTTGTTTCTTAATCAAAAGTTGCCTATGATTTCATTCTCATAAATGTGTATATTATTACAATTATAAAAAGATAAATGTGTGAATTCTACTCGGTCATTTATTAAAGCAAGATACTCAGGTATAGTATATAGACGCTTCTTTTCTAAAGAGAAATTTCAATATTTTTCCATCGTTTTCATTCTTGAATACGACCATGACTAGGGGACATTCTTATCTAAGTAACAACTCACTATTCTTACTATAGGCATTCTTGCTTTTATTATGTGAACTGTTAGTCATTATCGACAGTAAATGTGAAACAGAATTTATCTATTTCGAATTCCTCAAAATGCTATTAAGTTACATTTTGGTAATCTATTAAGTGATTAGTCAGTTTCTTAAATTGTCAGTTACTTCAAACTG
The DNA here is from genome assembly GCA_948455865.1 of Conomelus anceps. Lineage (NCBI taxonomy): Eukaryota > Metazoa > Arthropoda > Insecta > Hemiptera > Delphacidae > Conomelus > Conomelus anceps. The sequence goes on along the minus strand of OX418223.1, from coordinate 9,397,223 downwards.
ACTAGTAAATGTGAATTATAGTGACTTGCATCAACATTTTTGTTGAGAGTCAAAGTCAACATGCATTTACGAGTATCGATAAATCAACAACTCTCGAATACCCGTAAGGGTCTCCCCACCACGAAAAGCCATACGAATTTACTTTACTTTTAACTCTCGAATAATATATTTAATCGATGGATTTTTTCAACGGATGAATTATAAGCTTTCCAGCAATAACAGTTTTGTTCACAACTTTGATGGCCCAGGAATTTTGTTTCATTACAAGCTGACTAAAAGTTCTTTTAAAAGAGAAGTTTTTTACGATATATTTATAATGCCACAACTCGCTGAGTGTAGTGGGCTATATATAGATGTAGGCTAGTTATTTATTGATCATCAACCAGCAGGTATGTATGCTCTTCTCTTCAGTAAAGTCGATGACTACCTCAGATTGCCTGGCTTATTTACTGCTGACAAACACAGGGCGCCTTGTTGATTTTGGCATTGTTTTGGCATACACGGCAGCTAGATAGAAACCATATTTGAGGAGCATTCACTTGGCTATAACTGACACAACTGGGTAACGGTAGGGCAGATGGTTTAGAATGTCATACAAGGCCTTCGAATACACATTTGTATGCATTCATACTTGTGATATCGATGTTTTATGTTTTTTATAGGAAAAATGGTTTCCAATCTTAATACGTTTTATGTAAATATTTTCGAATTTCTCTTTATTGTATGTAAGCGTACCGTATGCTTTATTGGCCATTACATTCAATTACATTTCCAATTCAGTGTAGTTGAAAGTCTTTCATTCATTCGCTAGCCCTTTGGGGCGACACATTGATGAGAATGAAATTATAGGTTACTCTATGAAACATATTTGTGAGAGTAGACAGTGCACGATGCTCTGAAAAATAAAAAACGTCTGTATTAATGCAAGCATTGATATAATATTAATAGATGCGTAACTCCGGGATCCGCTGTGAAGTCAAAACGCTAGTGTCGCCCGCTTCTAAATGGGGCAACATCGGGAAAATTTGTTTAGCGGTAATGGAAAAAAAACCATTTGTCAGTGCTAAAATGACTTGTTTTGTGAAGTGAAATGGTTTTTTAACATGATTGTTTCATGTAGTGATTATGGATGTACCAATCAGTGCAAGTCTGGTGGAAATATTTCTTATCAAACAAGTAATTTTATCATTTTATTGTCTATGTGCAAGCGTAGCTTACAAGATTGTTTTCTGCTTCCTCACTTTTATTGTTTATTTTAATTTATTCACCACTTCAATCTTGTTCTTATAAGCATAATTAATTTACTAATGATTTACCATACAGTAATATTATTTTGCAACTCTTTTAATCAAGCGATTTTGCTTGAAATGCAAAATGCAAATGAAGGCATTGATGAGCATTCATGGGCTCTTCAATATGAATTTATATAGGAGCCTACTATATTTTGAAGCATTTGGTATTTGAAAATATAATATATAATTATTTATACAGTACATATATTTTCTTTGGTATTGCAGTTCCATCATATTAGTTTTTCACTTGATATTCAAATATTAATAATGTTTAAAAATTCTTCACTATCGAGTTCAACATTTACATATTCGCGTGTGATGGCAATTTCGCAATGTTGTAATGCTACCTCAGGCACGGCTGGAGGCCTACTGATGAATCAAGTTTATGATGTTTTAATAAACTAATTCAGTATGTCTGCTCCACAAGATAGCCTATTATTGTTATTTTATTCAAAATGTGAAAAAACTGTACTTTGATGTTCTCTTTATTGAAAATATCTTGTAATCCCGATATTTTTCAGAATAAAAATCATAAATTCGAATTCAGGGAATCACAGACCACAAATAATTTTGCTCTAGAATTTTTTCTTCATAAGATTGAAAAAATTAGCTTATAAAATTTTGGCCGCCTTCTTGGAAATATCTCGTGAAGCGAGTGTTTTCTGAGGTGCTAGAGTTCAGATTCGGATTCAGCGCGTCAAAGTACATAGGAATAGGCTGAGAAAAAATTACTGTATGATTTTCCTGTAATCAAATACTTATGATACTGCTTTTGCACTGACTGCTCTGAGTTTGAAGTTGGCTTGAGCCAGAAACAATCTGGAATGTCAAATTATTACTACTATATGAAAGACAAAATCATGAGCTATTTTTCAAAAAAAGAATTGTTGAAATCTATCAAGGGAGTTGCGAGAAATCTCTAAATGAAAATTGACTTTTTCCCATAAGAGCGTGTGTTAAATTTGAACTTTTGCCCGATTTGGCCTTTTCCCGCCAGAAAAAAGTGGCTTCTCTATGCCATAGCCTTGAAGGTTGGAGTAACGCATCTATTAGTATATATCAATGAATGCAAGTCAATAGTCATCTTAATATATCTATAATAGCAAACAGTTCACGTATAAGTGAGGACATTGTTTTTTATAACATAACATATCTCTTTATAACATAATTGACTAACTGACAAATTATTTGTTTTGTTTGTAAAGTTGTGGCAATAAATTCAAGTTACCAGAATTAAATAAATTCATAAACAATACACAATAAGCAACGTTCATTTAGTATTTTCAAATATCTTTTCATCAATATATAAGACTTATTTAATGACTGACAATAATTTCAACAGTCAACATTTGCTAAGAGAGCAGTTTGGACTCGAGTTTGAAATGTGTTGGATCTTTGCATTCATTATATCTCAATAGATGAATTACTAAACTTTCCAATAACTTTTCCTAACTTTGAGAAGTGGGAGCGCACATTTCAAAAGTAAAAGAAGATGAGTAAGGTGAAGCTTTACTCCAATAATAATTTTATCTAGTAATACTGAGAAAGATTTTTACAAAGAGAGTAAGTAATGCCAGAGCAACAAGTTTTGGTTGAGGCGAAGGTTTAGGGAGAAGTTGAAGCGTTCTAGTCATACTAAAGAAGATTTTTAAAATACATTACCTTTAAATTCAATCGTTCCTTTTGAATCTATCCTTAAAAATAACTTGAAACTAAATATTTCCTTTTGATACAATACGTTCCGCACTCTGTGTTCTGAGTTCATTTTTTTTGCTAATTTTTTAAATTCTGTATCAGAAGAGCATGATATAATTGTGTATAATAAATAATTTATTATGTACATGATCAATTACATCTATAAGAGCATAAAATATCTGATGAAAACATTTCTCTTTAAGTAAAGTTCAATAGATTTATGGTATTACTATGACAATACCAATTAACAATTTGTGTTGCTTTCCAAACGCCTCTGTCGAATGATGGCTTGGACGCAGGAAGTAGCTCAGAGGTGTGCTAGATAGTATACGCACTCACCTGTGCAGCCATACCTTGTGTAAAGGTGGGAGTGGACTGTCAAGCATAGAGCTTCAGAATTTGTTTCGGTGGGCTTGGCACACTGATACAATTCTGTCAGGTCAGTGAGAAAAGCAATCACAAACTACTGTATCTCACTTCTCGTTTAAGTAGTGCACTCTTTGGGTTATAACGTTGAGGTCTGAAGAGTAACCTAGAGTCAAATCGGCTATGGTACTATATACATACATACTATAACAATAGCTTTGAATACTCCCAGACCGAAAGATTTAAAAAACTGTTACCGAGCGCCTCACCTAACATTTCAGTTTTCAACAACTTTAAATAGTTGGAAAAACTTACAAGAGCTTTAGAAATACTCACTAATCCGGGGAACTTGGGAAAACTTTTACCTGACCAAAGATTTCAAATTTTACAAGTTTTGAATAGTTGGAAAAACTTACAATAACTTCAAAAATACCCACTAATCCAGGAAATTTGAAAAACTCTCAGATTACTCAACATTTCAATTTTCAACAGTTTTGAATAGTTGGAAAAATTAACGATATCTCCAAAAGTACTCACTAATCTAGGGAAAATTGAAAAAACTGTTACCTCACCAAACATTTCAATTTTTAACAGTTTTTTACTGTTACAACAATAGTTGGAAAAACTGTTGACAAAAAGTCGAGCACATGGACAAGACCAAAACCATCGCTCCCTACTTCCAAATCGTTCAACTCACGGGGAAAAGAAGCGTTTGGGTATTTGATGCATCCGAGTGGAGGGTGTAATATGAAAAATGATCAATCATCGAGATGATGCGTCACAAAAATGGAGGTGAGCCATGTGTGAGTTAAAGGGACGCTTGTCAAATGAATGTGTCAAGTTGGCTTACATGTTAGGCGAAGTGCAAACGATGTGCGGTGCTACCTGTATGAGCGGGTAGCTCTCAAAGCAGAATATAAAAGCTTCCGACCTCAGTTTTATTGCATTGTTCGAAATTCGATAGAGTTTTATGTGGGCGCCTATCCTCTTTTTGGCCTAGCAAAGTGCCAGCTTTTGTAAGAGAGTCTGGAATAAGATAATGGGTACTTGATTTGGTAAAGAAAGTATTCTTCAAAATAGTTGAAGATTTGTCTATGGATAATGAAAGTTGGGCTGTAGTTCATAGAAATGTGAATTGAGCAGTATTGATTACAGTTATATTAAGAGAGTTTATAAATGTCTGAAATAATACGATAGGTGATTAGAAATTGATTAGATAAGAAGAGAATATTCTACAAAGGAGTTGTGCTTTATAAACCTAAATTGAGTAGTACTCGTATTTCATGAAAATGCGAATCGAGCAATTGCTTTATCGGCATTTATATTGATCGTAGTTATATGAATGGCCCACTGCAGAAACCAGACATGTCCAAAAACCAACGTTTTCAGGAGAGACAAAGAACGGTTTTTCTTGCTGAGCACAATTTATAAAAAATCTAAAAATATATGACACATAATAAATTGGTTAGTAGTTGAGTAATTTTGTAAAA